>JAVSBS010004490.1:0-10355 GCA_033124195.1 Coracias cyanogaster | reverse complement strand
TTTTTTAGGCGCATTTCTTTGGCTAGTCCACGACAGATTTTCAAAGCTTCCAATATGACCCAGCGATGGCAACACCGAGAAATTTCCAATTTCGAATATCTGATGTTTCTAAACACCATAGCAGGTAACACAAATTACTGTAATGATTCAGGAAAGGAGTTAATGGTGGCACAGTCTCAACAAACATGGGGTACTAGTAGATTTTTTTCCTTTTAATAAATAGCTTTTTCTATGTACAGTTTCCTCCTGAACAACAACAACATTAAATCCTCCTAAATTTACTTTATGCATAATTATTTTTATGCTTATGTAAGAATAGAGTGGCATGCAATTCCTCATGCTGTACTGGGCTGCACTTAAAATATATCGCTAAAGTCAGAACGTCTATATTTCATTTAACCCATCTTACCCCATTAGCTTCTAACCAACTGTGCTTGTTTAGCAAATGGAGGCTAACTGTTAGGCCTCACAACCTCTCTTGTATTTTCCAACGTATTTTGTTCTTAGAGCAACTTAAATTTTTCCCAATTCCCAGCTCTTTTCTCTGGCATTGTCAGCGTTGAAAGGCCCGTGAATTTGCTTCCGGACTTGGATCTTGCTGACAAGATGGATGTAACAAATGTCTCTGCTTGCAATAATTGCGTTTTATACAAATGGTCAGTTTTGCCAGTTTCTGTAGGCAGTCATTAAGGCAGAGGTGCCAGAATGGTGGCAGAATTTATAAAAGTAAGGGTAGGTCTGCTTGCCTGCATACCACCAAAGTTTAATGAGGTCAGATCATGACACTGTTTTCTGTGGTGAATGGTCCTTTTCAGCTTTATTATTGAAATAATAAAGCGAATTGTTACCTGCTTGATATTTGAGGTTAAAAGGAGCAAAAAGAGAACATTATGGAAACAGGGAAAGTTTCGTTTTGGGATGGGAAGATTGTTATGGCTAACCATTTGAAACAAAAAGACAGATATCAGTGTTGTGTAAGTAGACTTAACCCTGAGTAAGAGATGATGTGCAACGTAACCCACTGAGTAGGGAAAGAAAGGATCTGACTATACCATACAAAACTTCTGCAACCAGGATGGAAAAATACTGAATAGTGTAAGAAAACTGGAAAAAGAAGAACTTAGGTGGAGTTCCAGGAAACGGTTTCTGACAACCTGATAAACTGGCTTGTGAAATAATATTCCTGGGGAAGAAGTAAAAACCTATCCTTTGACACTTTTAAGAGCAGGCTAGACCAAATCTGAGAACGTACTGATTGGAGGTGAGGTTGCAGAAGCTCATTCACTCACAATATCGTAAAAAGAGACAGGATCTATCTAAAAATTATGCATTTTCGAATTATAAACCAGGGTATGTGATGCACATGTATGTATAGTATAGGACTATTCTAATTGAACGTTTTGGTTTTACTGGAAGAAGGATATTGTTTCCATCTTACAAATATATGAAGATGCACGTGTGAACCCGAAACCAGAACACGTTTTCTGTTCTGGTAGATGTTGGGGTATCCATAGATGGTCAACGGTCAAGGAAGAATTCCCCTCAAAGTGACCTCTCTAGATGAAATGGTTGTTATTTGCATAATTTCTCAATCTAAAATCCTGAACTGCTTCATTCTGCTTTCACATATTGAAATTAATCCAGTAGGCAAAAATACTGCTTTAATTTTTAGTATCAACAAAAGTTGTTGCCGCTCCATTTTTTGAAGTGTTTCACCTTAAAGAAGCAGAAGACAAGATGACATAAACAAGGAAAGGAGAAATGAATTTAACTGTTACTCCTGCTGCATGCAAAGGAGATCACAATTAAAGTGAAATGTGCTGCAACGTTTTAAATACTAGCAATTCGTCAACTTTTTCATTTTCCTTTTCAATAAAGCAAAGCAGAATATTGAAATAATAAAAGATCTGCAATAAATTACAGTCCTTTTGCAGAGCTTGTAAAGTTATACTGTTGTATCTTTAGAGATATTTTAGTTAAATAGAACTCGTCCAACTCACAAGCACGTTCCTTTGTTGTTGTTTGTCAGGTCGAACTTATAATGATTTAAATCAGTACCCCGTCTTCCCTTGGGTTATCACCAACTATGAATCCGAGGAGCTGGACCTCACACTTCCTAGCAACTTCAGGGATTTGTCGAAGGTATTTGTCACCAGATACACATTGTTTTTCTCTGCAGTATTTATCACAGTAGCTTTCGGTCTTGTTAATGTTTTCTCCTGAGTTTGATACATTAATGTGAAATGCACAGCCATTAACTGTGTTTCATTTCTGCGTGCAGATACTGATAATAGGGATCAGATTGTGGAAAAATGAATTATTGATGTATTCTTATTGCTTCTGATTGTATCAATTTAATAATTGTCAATGGAAGGTGCTCTTAGTTGGAGCGTATGTGTTACATTTAATTTCAAATTTTAATGAGGCTAGGAACAATTAGCCAAACAATTTTCTGTTTTTTTTCTGATGAGAGTTGTGCTTTTTTAGTAGCAAAGCCTATGATGCCATTGTATTTTATGTACCTTTAAATCATTGCCCCTGTTCTCATAAGTATAAACTTTATTTTTTCCCTTCCTCTGTGTGTCGCCTTCAGGTATGCACAGGCCTTGCGGTTGTCCTTTGTCAGACTGACATTTTTAACAACTTCTAACTCACTCAGTTTTAACAATTTTTCCAAACAACTGCTTTCTGGCAGAGTGGCCTTGTTTTTTCTAAGTTTATTTCTCAAACAAACATATGCGGATGGGATATCATGCGGCCTGTTTAAAGCTTTATACAAGCTTTCAATCTTTCCCGATAAAGGAATATTTTATTTTACAAAGGAGAAGCATTTCTTACTTTCTCTACAAAGACTAGGTGCACTGATCATCAAACAGGGTCTTTTTCTAAAAGCTAGCTATTATGGGGAATGATTGACACATGGAGCAGTATAGTTCATTAGTGGAAAAGGTAAAGAATGTATTTTAATTATAGCTTGATTTTTGCAAGTCTTCCATACAAATGGGTAATTTGATAGGGAAAAAAAAAAAGCTCCAAAGAGGTAAGGCACTTTTTGAAAGTTCTTGTTTTCAGTTCACTGAAAGCTGAACACAGGTCTGTGAAAATCTCCAGAAAATATTTTTTTTTAATGCAGATTTAATATCATTAAAAGGTACAGTATAGTCATCAAATATATAAACGTGTATATGTGGATATATGCATATATGTATAAATACTTGAAGACTATACTGTAATTTTTTTTTGTGTATGTACAAATAAAAATGGTGTTTTTAAGTCCAAAGCAGTGATATACTGATGTACTCATAGAGACATATTCTGGCAGCATTATTTAATTTAAATAAGTCATGTACTCTGTGCTTTCTCAGAATGTCTGACTGACACATCCATTTTCATTGGCAAACTTACCTATTATATATTTTAACAAATCTTTCAAAGATAAATAGTATTTTAAAACAATTCCTTGTTGTGGAATTTAATAAATGCTTTCTTAGTAAAAAGGCCAAAAAGTATCTGAAGGCAGTTTATAACTAAAAGTACTTATCACCAACCTAGAGTACACTGGCAAATTGCACTTAAGTGAAAATTGAAAACTTATTATTAACATTAGCTCTATATATCTTGAACTGGTACAGAAATGAAATGTATTAATCATTAATAACTCTCTTGATTATGACACGACTTTTGCAACTGCATTTTCCATTGACTTCCTCGGCATCTATCCCGTCATTGGGAAAATGATGCAACGCACACAGAAAGGATTCTGCAGCTGCTGTAGTTCTGAGGCATCTCCTTTTAATTGTATTGTAATTTGTAAACTAGTAAATTCAGTCAGCACTATAGTCCTAGTCTTTCTTCCTCTGCCCTGAAATAGAACTAAGTGCAGCGTAGAGCAATTTTTTCTCATTTTAGGTTAGGTCCTCTCCTGTCTCCGTGAAGAAATTGCATAGCAAACCTGCTCTTTTTCTATATTTTTTTTTTTTATTAACAGTGACTGGTTATGTGGATTTTTCTCAAAGTAGTCGTTGAGGATTGTGAAGTATACCCTAAATTAAGGGAATCTTTCCAGTGCTGTTGCTGAGAGAGGGTTGTATCTATATCTATATAGATACTTGGGTTGTATCCATATCTAGACCTAACCTTCTCAATCGTATATTTGAAAACGATCTTAATACAGGGAATAATTATTACAGTATGACTGCCATCTGTAGTCCTACCGTATTACGAGTAGAAGTAGTTTCATTAATATTATTTAAGCCTGTAAATTGATATTCTTGAGAGCTTCTAATCTTTAACAGGTGATCGGCAGAAGATTGTCCCTATTGTTACGCAACCGTGAATATTTATACATAAATGTGTGTTTAACACGCATTTTCCCTTACGTTCTGTCGTTGATCAGTGTGTCTTGATCCCTGAAAGTGTAACTGCTGCGCTGGATGAATGCCAGACCTTCTTGTATATACAATGGAAGTCCTTATATACCTGCCTCAGATAGAGCAGTCCAGGTTGTGGTTGCTGCTCAGCCATTTCTAGGAATATCAACACTATGGAGTTTAAGTGCTAAACGTTGTGTTACGTGATGAATTCATGGCAAATATCTGAAAAGCCTTGCTAATAGTCAACTGTGAAAATGTTTAAATGTCACGTATATTGTGATATTTTCGTTGTAGTAACATTATCTTGGGGTGGTGGCTCAAAATGAGGGCTGATTCTGTGTTGGAGCATGTCTATGCTTTTGTACTTCTAAAGGTTTTTGAAATATTTAGACACTTCAATTAACTTTTTACAAGGTTTTAACAGTCTTTTACTTTTAACTATATTTTCCTATATTTCTTTTCCTTATCCATGTCCAGAAATGCATCACAACTTAGTGCTCCTACCGAGTAAAGGAAAGGAAAACTTTGATTTGGGTCTGGCAGAAAGGGATGTTGGGTCAGTTTTTAATTTTTTTTAATAACTAAGAACATTAAAAATGAAGATTTTTTTTAAAATTATTATTTCAAGTTAAGGTTAGATATTACAAAGTGTCAAATATGAATAACAGTTTTGTTAATATATTAGCTAGAAGTCCACAGCTCGTACCGATTTAAAAAACTGTAGCGTCTAGGTTAAACCAACACTTTATTTAAGCAGCTTCTGACGGCATTGTTTTGAACATCAGTCACACAATGATAAACCAAAGCAACTGGAATGGATTGTGGTTAATATTACTGTCAGCCTGACGAATGCTCCTGACAAATGCCAGGAGTGCACTGCCAGTCTCTTACCCTGCTTTGACTCGAGTGTTTATTTCTGAAGAGGTGACTATGGCTTGGAATGAGTATTACATGTTATATTTATGGCTGCATATATTTTATTTATACAACAGACACAGTTTCCCACCAGAATGTGTCCCGTTTTCTGCTTTACTTATGTTATTCAAAAGCACGTTTTTTTTTCCTTTTCTTCATTCAGTGGAAGCAATAAATTGGATTGTGTTTCTGGACTTGGATAAGGGGAAAAAAAAGAAGTAAAAATACATGGAAAATACTGAGATATCAAAGCATGATTTTATACTCTCAGAAGTTTATTGCAAGATATTGCAAGGAGTTGTTGATAATTTTTCGTTCATAAGGCACAAAATTTCTGTAAGATCATCAACTGACACTACTAGAAAAGGAAAATTATGCCATTCTTAAATCTTATTTTGTCTTAACTATAGCTACGTGTGTCCATAATAATATTTTTATTCTAATTTTTATCCTTTTCATGCAGTGTTTGCTAGATCATCATCAATTTTATAGCGGCTGTTACCTGTGTAATGACTTCTTTTCCAGTCAAGTGTACAAAAGCAACAAATAGCTCTCACCTTCAGTGAAGTGAGGTGTTTAATTGGGATGTGGGAGCCACTGGTAGCAAACGCACTTTGACAGAAAAGAAGTAATAGATTTTTTTTTTGCTATGACAGATTAGACTAGTTATGTTGTTCTAATTTAAACTTCACTGTTGCCTGTTCTTCAGCATGCCAGCGTGAATTCTGGTACAGGGCGTCCATTTCAGGAACACAAATTCACTGCACCTATGACTTGTGCTGGGTATTTTCAAACAGAGCAGGATGGACATGAAATTCACTTAGTTATCTCCTTACCCTGTAGCAAGGGGCTAAAAATTAACAAATGCTTTCATGTGCACCTATTATACTTCTGCCATTTTTTTAAAGAGATCTTTTTGTCTGGAGAAGCATTAACACTTGTACAGGCATTCAGTGAAGCGGTGGTTTTGATGTAGGAAATGAAAATTATGTTTTATTCAGCTCATGCTCCAACACAAAATCAATGCAAGCTACTACCAGTTAAAACTGATAAACTCACCGGAAGGACTCAGTGCCCTTCTAAGCATAAAGGATGTTCCAAAACTGGACACTAAAAGAAGGTGAGCAGAGCAGCGTGAGAACTAACAAGAGTGAGTGCAGTGGTGATGACTTATTTTGCTAGGCAATTACATCTGGAATTTAGGCAGTGAAACCTATGATGCTTGACACTGCCGGGCTCAGCATCTGCCCTCGTCTTGTCACTGGTATTTCAGGCAGTACATTTGTCAGCTCTACCTGTGACAGAAGATACCACTTAATTAAAAAGCATTCCAAAGCCAGACAGGATAAGCTTTGAAGGAGGGCACAAATATTTTCACTTTGAGGGCAGTTCATGTGAATCTCTGCTTCAGACGGGTCAGTACAGGAAATAAATTATTTCAGACTTTATATCAGACTCCCTGGCAGTTAAGAAAAGGTGCAGTATATTTCCTAGAATTTTGGATCGCTTCAAGAAACAGTGGTCGAGATATCAAGACCAGGCCCCATGTACAGTCAGCCTGAAGCAGCGATACCTGAAAAGGAGACACATTTTCATGTGTTAGTCTGCTATGGACTTTGATATTTTTAGTATAAAGTATATTCATCAGGTTTTCTTAATTATCAGATAACAAGCAGTGGTGTGTTCTTTGTGAAATTCAACTTGCTGCTTTGACGGGGGGACTACTCCATCCTCTCTTAAACTGTATGCCAGATAAGAAACAGTTGGGATACATTATTACAGAAACTGATTTATCACCTTGCTGTAGACGTACATTTGATCTCCATACCTATCTGTGCAAAGGGGTCAACAGATCTAGACATTTGAGGTAGTCATGCTAAAAGAAACTTGTAGGGGGAAGTAAGCTTTCAAACAGGAAGCAATACTCTCAGCAGTACCTTGATTTTTAGAGATGCATATGTCTGTACCATTTAGGAAACCATAAAAGAGCAAAATCTAGCTAAGAGAGCAAAGATGCTTTCTTCCCAATCTGTCCTTTTTGAATATAAAGAGAGCGAGCTAAAAAGGGGGAGGGATTTTAATTGTTATTGGGGTCCTTGCTTGTGATATGAGAACTCAAAAGTCAAGTCTCTGTTTGAAGAAAGGTGGCCAAGAGTGTGAAGTTCTCTTGTTCCCATCCTAGGACAGTGCTGTAATTTGAGGATTGTTATGGGCTTGCTTTGTTTGGACAAGAAAAACTTTTGTGGAATTAGGAATCATGCCAGCTAAAGTGCTACGTCGTTTGCTATATTACCATGGAAACTTTTGGTTTAATAATATCTGGTTTTCCCATTTCTAAATGAAGGGAAAGTGATTTTGTGAGACTCTCTAATGCCAGTAACGCTCAGACAGGTCCCATCGGGGACTTTTGTAAATTATAAAATTGGTCCTTTCTGACAGCTGAGTCAATCTGTTGTATCATTTCCTTTAGCACATTGGCCAAAACTAGGAGACAAAGCTGCAAATGGCCCTAGGGTCAATGAGTGATCAGCTACAGTCGTATGTGGTATAGGTCGCAAGCTTGGTTAGCAGCACCATGGTCAGGTACCAACGCGGCGGGTGGATCAGCACCATGGACAGGAGCCTGCCTAGGCCAAGCTGAGCCCTGCTCTTGGAAAGCAGGAACATCAACATCCCCACCAGGAAGACTTGTTTATTCAAGTGAAGTAGTTATTGGAGCGTCAAGCCCAATGTAGACATGATCCTTAGGGACACTAAACCGTTTGCTGCGCCTGAAACAATTCTATCTCTTTTGGATTTTGGTATTAATCTCTGCTTGATACCCACTTGTTTCACTTTTGTGCTGATATGTTGGTTTGAACTTCATGCAGCATCTATCTCAGGACTCACAGGTGTTTTCCATGCAGCTTTAGCTGCCTTTTCCTCCACAACTCTTACAGAGAGAGACGTGCTGAGACTGAAGCTTCGCTCAACTACATTTCTGAGATTATTTATCGAAACATACTTTCTGAAATCCTACTCTTTGTTTAGATAGAATTTTAGAAATATTCTGAGAATCGCCATTACTCTATTAGAGTGTAATAACCATCCTTTTATATCTTTGTCTTTTTTTTACTTCCCATTAGTTGGTTATTCTCTGTGTCAAACCATCTCCTCTAAAGAACACAGAAGTGGATGATAGAGTGCATCTCACTGCCATTCTTAGTTTCTATTCCCTGTTGTCGTCTTTTCCCACCAGGGGCTTATTTTTTGAAGTCACAAGATGCATACTCTTTTCACTTCAGAAGCGTGTAGCAGTTTCTAGGATCACTTAGTTATTTTCAAGCAAACTTTTTTATTATTATTTTATTTAGGTGTTAGAGAAAAAGCCAAGTTTACAGGATCAATAAGAATCATTTTGGTAATGAGCATAATAATGCTAATCTTCCCCTGCCTCAGGGAGGAGTATTGTTTGGAATGCAGAAAAACAATAACTCAGAATTAACAATGAGTGTTAAAATGCTATTCTTAGTTTGTATCTGATGTTATTGTCCATCTGCTCTCGTTTCAATTTTATGTCAACTTGTGCTTGGAAATGATCTGAGGGAGGTTCATGGCCTCTTAAATGATCGCAAGAAACGATGAGTCCAGTCATAAAATGTACTGGCAAGCAAAAGAAAGTAATTTCACACACATGTCCATAAGCATTTTAAATGAGTGTTTTCTGTCTTCCTAATATAAAGTGAGTGTTATTCTCTTGATCCAGTCTCTTTTCCTTTGTATATTCATACATTTGAACTCCAGCAGATTATGAGCTGCTACAGCACGCCTCTGTAATTCAGATTTCTGGACAAGCATAATGCTAGCTATGTTGGAAATGGCGCTCATACTGGAAATGATGATGGGATTTGTCTCTCCTGACTGGAGCTGGCTGTAAATGAGTTGATCAAACTCCTAGGAGCAGGAAGCCTGTTGGCGTCAAAGGACAATAAAGGTATAGAAATAGCGCTCATAGAAAATGAGAGTATGGTAAAATAATATTATAATCCTTGTTTAAGGAGGAGTTTAAGGTGGTTCTCAGGCTGTGGACTTACTTTGATGGACAGATCAGATGATCTGTCTCAAGCTGAAATATCAGCAGATGAAAGTATAGATCAAATGAAGGAAATCGCTCGAGAAAGATCGCTAGGAGAAGATAGTGTGATCCTGAAAACTTGATCTGAATAGCGTAATAAGGTTAAGAAAAAATAATTTATATACAATATCCAGCATATCACTTAAAACTGCCTCGGTATCAGAAACACAAGGTTATTTTTCAAAGTGAGGTGGTAACTGGCAATCCAAACGCCTTTTCTGTACTTCATACTGTTCATCATCTATGGTAATCTGAAAAAGAAGGTTAAAAGGGAGCTGATAAAACTTTCTGACAGCCCTAATCTGTTGGTGGTATTGAAGATGATGGCTGACTAACCAGGAGATCTAATGAAACAGGTAATAAAATGATGGATGAATTCACCTTAGGAGTGAAGCAATGCATGTGTGAAAAAGCATGCATTGAGGGACTCTTAGCTGACTATATTCAGGATTGATATAATCTGGTTATAATAGTTCTATGAAACACTACAGATTACAGTAAAAGCTTGGTATGCTCTTCCAAGTACATCTTTCTAGCCTGCTGTTCTTTTTGTAGGGCTCGGCACCTGCACGTGATCCACAATAATGTGTATTTATTGTGCCCTGCCGTTGTTCAATCTTGAGAAAATGCAAGTTTGTGTTGACTTGTAGCTTGAGGTCCTGTGCTGTCAGTACAAGCCAAAAGGATTATGTTTTCACTTCTGATTTTCTTACATAGATCTGATAGTAGGTATAATGGCTGTTGTTTTCTGTGCCAGTGTCTTGTATGATGTGTTGGCAGAGGAGCGTGGTCTTTGAAGTGAAGGCAGAGAGACAACGTTTGCATCTCCTGCAAGTGCATATGGCTTCTCAGTAAATCCTGTAGCTCAGAATCCAGAAAAGGATTTATTTTTTTAAATAAGTGAATGATGGTGCAGGGATTTCTTTCACTTGACAGGTGATGTCATGGATATT
>JAVSBS010004488.1:35275-47243 GCA_033124195.1 Coracias cyanogaster | reverse complement strand
CTTGTAAGAGAGATGCTCCAGACCCTTAATCATCCTCATAGCCCTCCATTGGACTCTCTCCAGTAGTTCCCTGTCTCACTTGCACTGGGGACCCCAGAACTGGGCTGGGTCTCACCAGAAGGAAGCAGTCTCACCATAGTGTTGCAAGACTGCTGCAGCTGTACCAGAGCATACTGGGAGGGAGGTGGCCATGAGGGCACTGGTGGCTGCATAGAGAATAGTGGTGCTGGTTTTAAGTCCTTAGGTAAGTAATCTTATTTTTGTGATTGTGTGTGTTTTCCTGTTTTCAGGATTATCAGAGTGTTTTCCAAACTCTGTTTTTCTCATAGAAGAAGGAGAGAGTGAACTCAGTTTGTAGTTTGGGCAATGGGTGAGGAGTTGTGTTTTTTCTATCTGTTGTATGTTATACAATACAGCAACAGGTACCATTTTTTGTTGATGTAATAATTCTAACAGGAAAGTATTTTCATTCATTGTGTTAGTAGGTGCTTATAGTATGTTTGTGAATTCTGAACCAACTTGTCTTTTTCCATACAGCTAAGTATTATTTATATTCAACTTTCTGAATTTCCCTTTGAAATGCTATTTTTCATTCTGCTTTCAATGGTACCAAAGCCGAACTGGTTTTAATCCCTGTGGTTGCTGCTCTCTGCATTCTCTTTAGGAACAAAGTTAATTTCCATTATGTTCATTGTGGATGGAAACCAGGCTGAGTTTGAGATCTGAGCTGTTCCTTAATATTTGCTTGGGCTGGAGCAGAGCCTGGAAGATTTGGAAAACTCAGCCATATTGTATGAGAGGTGAAGGGAGAGGAAAATAAAAAAGAAAGAATAAAAACAGAGGTAGGGATGAGGGGCGGCTTATCATACTGTCTGAGTATGGTTTGAGGAAGGAGAAAGAAAAATGAGGCCGGGAGAGGTGACTAAGCATTGGGAAGAGAGAGTTAAGTAAGAAACTGGAAGATGTCTGCTATGTGCCGCCTGATAGGGGAGCTGCTTTCTCATCAGCTACTTGAGAGGCTGCTTTTCTTCTTAAGGTGTTTCAAGCTTTATTTTAAATTGGAATGCATACATGTGCTTTTGTGGTGGAAGTGTAAAGGCATATTCCTACTCATATAAAAGAAACCCATAGACTTTTTTAAACTGTTTTTTTCTTTTCCAGCTGAATGCTGGGGTTTCTAATGCCTACCTATAAAATATTTATTGATTTTATAAAATGCCGGTTCAATAAAAACTTTTACAAGTGTCTTTGAAAATAGGCTTTTACTCTATGATAGAGATTGAAAATATTAATTGGAGGGCAAGTTCTTTTCTTGAATGCCTAAACAAGTACTGTTTTTAAAAGCTGAATATATTGTTGTACACAATGTTTAGATAGTCTAACTTAAGTCTCATTCAGGTCACCAGAATACCTAAGATGGTCTTTACATTTTTCTTTACTCTAGACCTACAGAGTTTTAAGAGTAATTGGGACTTTATGAATCAGTAGTATACTCTTAGAAAAATATAGTGGGTAAAGAGACTTTGTTCTATATCAAAACATCAATATAGTGTCTTTTATTCCTATTCAAATTATTTACAATATTTTATGTATTCTAGGAAAGATAAATGCTGCAAATATTTTCAAATAATATATATTTAAGTTTTATATTAAATCAGTTTTATTCTATCAGCTTCTGTGGAGAGTTAATGATGTCTTAAACTAAATTTTATGGCAATTCACAATATGCAAAAGATTTCAAGTGTATTTCTGTAACAAAAATTAAGATCATATGGAAGTAATCAAGATTTTATTTAGGTACTGTAGAAGTAAGGTGAAAGACTTGTGTTCTGTAGAAATTCTTCCTAGTTCATTTAAAAGCTCCACTGGCAGTGTCTAAAGATAGTTTGATCTAATTACCACTGAGAGGCTGTAAACTACAGGAAATTCTATTCAGCATCCCATGCGGTATGGTCTCTGCCAAAAGAACTCCAGGCACAAATCAGTAATTATTTTCTAGGACCAATATGGTATTTCCATGCCCCCAGACTTTTGTATCAGTATTTTGCTCAGAATTATTACCTTAGCCCGTAAAATGTCATTAATTTCCTGGCTTTTATGTTGCTACCCTATTATATTGTAACAAGATGCTTCTGACCCATGAAATAGGAATATGCATGAAAGTTGCCATGCTGAGATTAGCACTTCAGTCAGGAAAAAGTGCAGCCAGGATTCTTGAAGGCCAGCCACACTTTCCAAGAAGTTAAAGTGAATAGCACATTTGCAGTTTTAAAAATCGAAACACATTTTTCTGGTTTGCTTTTTAATATTGCTGTCTTACCTGAGCTATAGATCACTTATATTCTTAAGCATGTCTTTTCTTTTATGTATCTGTTTCTGCTGTATGTGTTCCCAACTGGCAAACCAATGTCTGATCCAGTATAAGAGCAGAAGCCTTCACTCCTGCATATATAGAGTCAGATTCTGATTATACAGCTCTATGAAACCCCAGACTCTTATGATGCAAACTTAATAACCTTTTTGCCTGTAGTAGAACAATTATAATTAGCTTCATTGTGCTTAATATACATAATTTTTGTGCACTGGGAAGAACAAAACTGGATGTCAATGGTAGACATCAGAAGAGAGGGAATACTAAATGTAGTTTGCCTACCAAGTGTTAGAATTTTACACATGCATTGTATTTTTACAAAAAAAGTTAGAATTTACTACAATACCATGATATCACTGCAATTTTTAAAGGAGGTTTAGTATTAACATTCAAGAAAACAAGCTTTATTGTGGTCTTCAAAACGGTCTCTAGATTGGCCAAATGTTGATACTTAGACTGGCAGGAGCAAGCAAGATACAAATTTGCAAACTACAGATGATTTATGGTGAATGAAGTACATTTTAGAGCAGAACAGCTCTAAATGTACATTTTTGCTTTGTTGTTCTTCTGTTTGAATGATTACTATAAAGCTTTGAATCAAAACTACACACAAACAACCAACATGGGGAGCTTGCAGATGTCTACAAATGTTTATTCTATGTGTATGGGCTCAAATAACCAATTTGGATTTCTCTAAACTTGCTCCTACACAAACTAAAAAGACTTCCCAAATGAGTGCAAGCAATTGGAATATCCTATGAGGCAAAATAGACTAGGTGGCTTAACCACTCCAGTAATGAAGACAATGCCCTTATCTGGAATTCTAAGAAAACTTCAGGGCTGAGCAGTTTCAGAGATAGTGACACAGATGAATACTAGACAGGTGGCATACATAGCTTGAATGTATCTATGCACTATATGTCTGAGAGATATTCGGATACTTGAGTTTACTCATTACTTGTCAAACCTGATGGTAAAACTCCAGAGCAAGGAGAGATTCAGGTCCAGTATCGCTTTGCTGTGACTTGCAACGTGTTGCTTACCTGCTGTAATGCAGTTCTTTCCCCTATAATATATGGAAGCTATCATCATTGTAAAAGTGCTCTGACATCTCTATATAAGCTGCTGCTAGATGCTTTTTTCCTCTACTTTTTAAAAATATGGCAGGTAAGCTTTTTCATTTGCATCAGGGTTTTCAACCAGTTTGTTACGTGGGTTAGTTTGTATTACAGTTCTGTCAGGGAATAAACCTTAGCCCATCTATTTCAATGCAACATTGACATGAATGCTTATGTTTACACTGTTCTTGTTCTTCACTGTGATTTTACTGCTGAATGATATTCTACTGAAATTATTTGATAAAACAATGAGTTAATTTCTTTAGTCCATTACCTTTCCGTGTCATGACACTGGCAAGAATTCCCTTAAAAATGTCTTAGAGTGAATCTACAGCCCTCATAATATATTGTCTTACTGTAATCCTGAAGCATTTATAAGCTTCATTTATATTCTTAAGTGTCCTGTTAGATTCTTTCTCTTGATCTAGAAGATGGTGCTCAGCATTTGTTTCATGAAAACAAACATTGAAATTACTCATCATTCTAAGTTATGTTCTGATTTTAAGTAGACCAAAATATGATCTGAGGAATCACATTAAGTTCTTAGAAGTTAGGCTTTTAATTTTTTTTTCGCAATCTTTTTCTTAGTTGTCAGGAATCCACATGCCCAAGCTACCCCTAGATATGTGCGGCAGAAAATTATGAGGAGAATGATTAAATGCTAGTTTGATCTGAATAGTCTTCTGGCCCTACAGTGGTAGACAAATACTGGGTCAAAAAAAAGGCACTGTGGAAAGATTCTTCTGTCACTTTGTTTACTATGTCCATTTACATCTTCAGGTGAAGGAAACAGAATATGGTAATGGCTTAGGAGATTTATGGAAAGCTGTGTAACTTGAAAGGCAAGACAAACAATAATGTTTACCCCAAAGTATTAGGAAATACAATCCTTGTTTGATGAAATGTCAACCACCAATACAGCCAACTGAGCATTTCCTTGAGATGTGCAAACTGTCACTCAGTGGGAATGAGAGGGGCTCAGCTGCACAGCAAGCAGTAGCACAGAAAGACTCTTGTGGTTTCCAAAGTAATATTCACAGGCTCATAGCAAGTGTAACAAATGAAATCTGAAAAAATACATGGTCTCTTTTTCCCGCAATGTAGTGATGTGATAGTGTACTTGAGATATATGCTCAGGTTCATGCTCACTCTTGATAGTGCATGGGAGTCCCTAAGAGGCAAAAATTGGGAATTACTCTCCATGTTCTTCATGACTAAGGTCTTGTATTAATAGTTATATAGCTAATTTGTGTGAGATAAGAAAAAAAGGAACAGAAGTGAAGAAACCTGCAAAAATTTCATTTTTTTAATTGAAATGAGTGAACAATATTGGCTCTTGAAGGCTGTGGTAAATATCCTAAAAAACAAAAACCATTACAATGGTATTTTGTTCATTTTCAAACATTTTAGCAACCTATCCTTGTGCTATATTCATGAGAATGCTTGAAAACCCAGCCAAATATGATAAAATACACAAGCTTATTTTGTATCAGACAGCTGTCTTTAAAGACACATGTATTATGGTTAATAATTTTCTTTTGAAACATACTTACCTTGTGCTAGTAAGCTGTTTGTTCTTTCTTTGTTTGTTTGGTTTTTAAAAAAAAAAGCTTAGGTCTAGGGCTTTCAGATATTTGGCTACCATTTATTTTACTTTTACCATTTCCCTGTGCTCTTATATATCTGATCAAAGTTGCCTTGTTTTACATAATAATTGCTTGGACAAAACCCAAGGGAACTCTGTTCAAGTTCTGCTTTACTTCACAGATGTTTACCCTAGAGAGCTGATTTTTATCTTTACTTATGTTTATATTCTGGGCTTAATGTCTTTTTCTCTACAGCAGGTAGCTTCTAAATAACTTAGTAGAATACCATGAGTGTAATAAAGTAGAATCCAGCTTTGTGCAATAGACCCAGCGGTTGTTCTCTGTCTACCTACTATACATGATATCCACCTTCTTAGAAGCACTGCTACATGGAGTGACATAGTACTTCCAATATAAAGGTTGGAAAGCACAGCAGCAAAAAGAGATGCTTTATAGGGAGAGTGTGAGGGCCTGGCTCCTTTTTGCAGTCCTTTCCCTTTTACTCTCCCAGCACTGATAGATTAGGTATGTTGGAAGATAAATTCCTGCTTGATCTCCTTTGTATCTCTTTATGAGCCTGTTTTCCATTAATCTGTATAATCTTTCTTGAATGTCTTGATACTGTCCACAGCTGTCTGTGGCAGTAAGTTCCAGAAGCTGGCTACCTGCTGCATAAAAAATACTCTTCCTCCCTTGCCCCTTGTCTTACACCAGTCTTTCTTCATAAAGAGTCTTTTACTAATGTCTAGTGGGTTTTGTTGAACAACAGTTTTTCATTCACTCTTATCTGCTGTCTTAATGGCATCTGCAAACCTCTGTCATATTCCACTCTTCCTAATCCTCTCCTAGATAGTGTGTTCAAGCCATTTTAAGCTATCTTCTTAAGGTAGCTGTTCCATTCTCCTGATTATTTTATTTACCTTTCTCTAATTTCTCAATGTCTGTCCTGAAATATAGCAACACAAAGTACACTCAGTGTTCAAGATGCATCCATGCTATAGTCGTTAAAGAGGCAAAATGGCCCACCATGAATTTTCCTAAAATACTCTGGGAGTTGTTAAGGCAAAAAGTGAATCACATATAGAAATACAACTTTCTGGACAGTTTTGGCATTTGGATGTCTTTTGCCATCTTGAGCTCTTACTGTGCCATCTTAAGTTCCAAGAGTCATGATGCAGGTCTTGATATTTCAGGTATTGTAAGGTGTAGATCATGCATATACTGACAAACCTTGCTATGAAGGAACTAAGGGTACAGTTGGTGTAACAACTATATCTGCTGGTCATCTTTAATATATCTTTCAGTATTTTTTTATCTATATCCTTACCTAAAATGAAGGAAAAAGGATTATTTTAAGTTTGCGTACCAATACTTATTCTTGGCAGATGACTTTGATACATATAACTAGACTTCTTGACATTTTATAAATCCTTTTTATTTTCCAAATTAATGCTCTAACTCAGTAATACTGATTTCTAGCACTAGTTTAGTCTAATAAACTGTGTTTTAGAATTTAGACAAACTACTCAAATCAGTTCAGAATTAATGAATTCAAATCATTCCTGGGGGTAAATTTTGCTTCTTTATAAATTTGCTCCACTGGCACTAGGTCACCATTTAAATTTCAAATATAATTAGGCAACAAAATATTTTCTTTTTTTTCCTGATTTAATTACTTTTTAGCTTTTTAAATTACTTTTAGCTTTCTAGTAAACTTCCAGCCAAACTCATCCTTAGTTTAAAATTGAGTTCAAAGTTTATCTAGGATTATGTCAGTTCTTTTGAGCTGAAGCTACATGGTATCTCAGCTAAACATAAATATAAATTACATCAAGCTAAGTATTTATTTTAAGTATGTTTTAGTTTTCACATACTTGATATTAACATATTCTGGTTATGTGAGAGAATAACAAACTGCTTGTAATCCGTTTATAGTTTTTTGCCCCACCTTCAGTGTTGCCAATATATTGTGTTTTACTTTATGCACTTCCTTTAATAAAAGAGCTTATGAAATATTAAGTGTCTTAATTCCTTGCCAAGTTTGGAATGGGCTAGGCAGGCATGCCTGTGATTTTTACCAAAGATGGGAACTGCTATTGGGTGTGACCCACTTTCTCTTATTACTTTTGTTTAAAGACAGGAAAATAGTTAATTGATCATACTTTAGTTTATATGCTTGCAGTTTAATAGTTTAATATGCCATAGAAATTTGGGTTTGCGGAACTGCTTAATAGTTGAATAAACTTAATCTCAATTTTTTAACAACTATGTAAATTTGTAAATAAAACATTACAACAACAAAGAAACTGCAGTCAGATGGAAACTAACTAAACTATACTGACCTAAGAAAATGTTCATATACTTATTACACATACAGACACATATGCTTTGAATTCTTATACTGTGTAAATTAGCTCACAGCAAGTTTCTATCACATTTTAGTTGCTATGCAATTGTTTCTTAAATAGCTTTTCCACATGGTCGTTGTGTGTAGTTTGAGAGAAGAAATCAGAAAAGAATTTATACCGCTCTCTCCATGGGTTCTGTTATAAAATAGCTATCTCCTTTTGGGAATAAGGAGAAAGTAGGAGCTTTCCAAAAACTGAAATATGCAGTGTGCAAAGCCAATTTTCAGTTTTAAGTGACTGAGTAAGACTCCAAGCTAATATGCCAAAGCACATTTAGATTGTTATAGCAGTTGGAAAAACAGAGAAGATCATAACTGTAAATAAACTGATCACACTTTCAACCTAAATAGTGCCTTCCAAAAATTTGAATTCAGGCATCAATTTACCACAAGGTCTCAAAATAAAATACTTTTATGAAATAAATCTTTTCAATAACACTATGGTAGATGCTTCTGTAGGCATTATTGGTATGATTGTAATCAGGAGTTTGAGGAAGCAGGTAGGAGGACTTGCTTTCTAAGGCCATCTGACAATATCAAGAACATGGTACCATTTGGTTTTAAAATACTGGTCAGACGTCTGTGGAACAGAAATGGTATATGTATTTTAAATCCTTCTCAAAGTCCTTAGATCTCTAAAGTAAGAGCTAAAATTGTATATGAAAAAGAAAGTACTCATGTTCCTCTCTTATAAGCTCATTCTCATCTGCTTCAATGCACCAAAACAAGATTTTCAGAAATGTCAGCCACCTAGAGAGCTTTCATAGGGTATCTCTGCATCATGCTACTGTGACGTGGGCTCTTGAGTCTGCATCAGAGGAAAGAGCAGCTGTTTTAAAGAAATGGAAATAGTGATAAGGTACAAATGAGGACACAAAGAACAAGGAATCACTGAGCCTGCTAGAAAATGGATTGAGAAAGAAAGTCATGACAGGAGAAAGAGCAAGAAAAATAAGTAGGGGGAAAAAAAGGCAATAACGTGTATATTTTTAAAATATCATTTAACCTCAAGAATACTTGTGCAAAATAAAAGATAGACTCTAAAAGAACAACAGCACCTTTCTTAACAAAAAACAAACAAACAAAAAACCCCAGATGGTACTCCAGATATTTGAACTGTCAAACTGTTTTGTGCAACCAGAATTCTATATACTTATAGCATTGCTGAACAGCAAAACAGACAAATTAAAGACATGTGCCCCATTTGTCAGAACAATACCAGACAGCTTCAGTAACTTGATGAGACCCAACTCTTATTGCTTAAAATCACAGTGCTTATAAAACAACTCAGTCAATTCCAGTATATGAGCTAATGTACTTAAAAAAAAAAAAATTGCATGAAAGCAATACTACTGTTTATGTTAAATGCAGTAACTACTTCTCAATATCCATTTAACATGCTTGGGTTTTTTTCCAGCATCCTGCAAAGATGGTTTCAATCTGTCACTTTCAATTTTTCTTTTGATTCTTACACGCTTGACAATAGCATGCTTGAATTTATATCTTCTATCTATGAGACATTAACTATTACCATCTGTGCATAGTTATGAACAGAGAATGTCTTCTGTTGAGAAGGAAGGAGTATGGAAAAGGAGGAATCCTAGAATGGTTTGGCTTGGAAGGGACCTTTAAAGATCACCTAGTCCAACCCCTCTGCAATGAGCAAGGATTTCTTTGACTAGAGCAGATTGTTCAGAGCCCCATAAACCCTGGCCTTGAATGTCTCCACGGATGGGGCCTCCACCCCCTCTCTGGGCAACCCGTGCCAATGTTTCACCACCTTCATTGTAAAAAATTTCTTTCTCGTATCTAGTCTAAATCTACCCTCTTTTAGTTTAAAACCATTACCCCTTGTGCTGTTACAACAGACCTTGTTAAAAAAGTTAGTCCCCATCTTTCTTACAGGCCCCCTTTAAGTATAGAAATGCTGAAATAAGGTCTCCCCAGTCTTCTCTTCTCCAGGCTGAACAAGCCCAACTCTCTCAGCCTTTCTTCAAAGGAGAAGTGTTTCAGCCCTCTGATCATTTTTGTGGCCCTCCTCTAGACCCACTCCAACAGGTTCATCCTTCTTGTACTGAAGACTCCAGGGATGGACACAGCATTTCAAGCGAGGTCTCACCAGAGTGGAGCAGCGGGGCTGAATCACCTCTCTCGACATTCTAGTCACATTACTTTTGATGCAACCCAGCATACAGTTGGCCTTCTGGACGGCAAGCACACATTGCCACCTCATGTCCTGCTTTTCGTCCATCAGTACCCCCAGTTCCTTCTCTGCAGGGCTTCTCTCAATTGATCAAAAGAAGTGGGTGCTGGCCCAGGGACAAGAAAGCTCTCCTTGGTATTAGTAGTACTATGCAGTAAACTCACAATGGAGCTTGGAAAGCACTTTTAGTGGGCACCTGGTTATCTATCATGTCACCGTCTGACAGGTAGTAGTGTGCTGTGAAAAGCTTAGAAATATCATTCTGCATATGTCAATTCCATGACTATCTCCAGGATTTAGAAGCATCTGCATCTGAGATTGTCATTGGTAGTAGTATTTATTTATTTATTTATTTATTATTATGCAGTTATAACTAAGTGACTTTCCAAATATAAATCTCTCAATTTGGAATTAGGGAAACTTAAGTTTTGGTCTGTGGGACTGGCAACTAGTAAAGAAATGCTGCATTAATACAGGTTCAAGAAAAAGCCTATTGAACTGTCCAAACCACCATCATTAAAATGTGCCATTGTAGGTGTTGATTGCAGTAACTTTTTTTAACAATGTCTCTCTAATTCACCCCTTTTCTCTATCAATGAGGGCAATAGTGCCATCTGCAAACATCCACGAGGAGTGCTCAGGTTTATGGTTAGCTTTCCCGTAGGAGGCTGTAAATCCTAGAGCTAATAACTAATAAATAATTTGAGTCTGCTTATGGAAGTAATTTTGGTTGCGATAACCACAGTGAGCTGTAAAATGCAATTGACAGTGCTAATGTTTGTTTATGGAAAGATCATTTAGAAAAGATTAATACAATTCCCTCTACTCAACCCTTAAATGAATAAATTGGAGGTCTTGTTGGATATACAGGCCAAAGATGTTTCAAATACTTGAAGGGAAACATTTTGAGCAATATTTTTGCAACTTCTGACTATAGTAAGCACTCTTTAAATAAATGTTTAGCAAAACTATAACGGCTAAACATTTTTTGATGATAAAAATTTATTTAAATACTGTCTATTTCTAGTTTATATAGAAACTAAAAGCAGAACTTGCAATTAGTTGACCTTGCAGAAATCTATTCCAAAATGGTTTAACAATCAACAGTTTATGTAAAATTAAGCTTAGTTACAACAGAAGAATAGAGGAAGGAAGAGAAGACTTGGCCATGTACATATCTGCAAAAACTGTCTTGCACTAAACCTTATTGTTATGGACAAAGTCAGCAAATGATCATCCCATCTGGTATAGTTTTAAAGAAAAGCAAGCCCTTTCTTTTTCTGAGCAGCTGTATTCTTGTACTCAGTGGCAGACACAGAAGGAAAGGAAGCAAACAAATGCAGTACTGGCAGGATTTTGGAAGAAGTCATGGAGATTCCAACATCTGCAGGATTTATTGAAACCACTGAGAATTTTTATACTGTGCTTGTGTTGCCCTTTCACCTTCACTATCCCCTACCACAGCCCTTTGTGTTCATTTGCCCTGACAAGTTCTTAATAGAAAGATGGTTGTGTGTGACCAAACCAGAAGTGGTAGAAAGCATTTTCATTAGACAACAGTATGATGATGGTAAATTTGGATCACTGAGTACTTACCTTGCTACTGAATTAAGTTTTCCCCACTGAGAAAGCCATTGTAATTAGGACTTTTTAAGTCCTTGTTATAAGCCACTGAAGCTTTTGAGCCGGTACTGAACATATCAAGTGTAAGTGTAGTTACAAAGACCAGTAGCCAATACTTGTGTTTTAACTATAATATTTAAGAAGATTGATTCTATATGATGATAATGCCATCATTCTATGATTAAGGATCTGACAGACTGTCAGAAGTAGGTTAAAATCAGACAGCTAAAAGATGGCTGGCTCTGAAATTCTTGCTCTGACAATCACTGTCAGGTGTGAATAGTTTATCTTCCTGTGTTAGGCTGAAAAATGGCAATTCAGCAGCAGATATATGACCCTCCGTTAGCCTGTGAGGCTGATGCCCAGGGGCAATGGCAGCTTCAGACATTTGATTTTGTGCTGCTGTGAATCTGTTTGGAGTTTCAGACTGTGGATAGATATCCATATATGGATTACATTTGCTTTCTATATTATCTGAAGAGTTTGATTTGTCCATAATGAGTTAGAAAGACATCTGACAAGCCAGTCATCCAGCAGATTTGAAAGGACTGTGAAATGGAGTGGGAGTTTAATAAAGAGAAGCTGGGGACTAATTTAGTCCTTACTGCATATCAGCCAACAAAGATGTGCGTGAAAAATATGTGTGGTGTAGAAGGTTCT
>JAVSBS010004488.1:10527-34249 GCA_033124195.1 Coracias cyanogaster | reverse complement strand
TTTTTTTTTAAATGTATGTTTATTTTATTTTACATTAATAGCTAAAAGTAAAGCATGGTTCCATCACCCATTATGACAACTAAGTATTCTTTCCAAGTAACAAGTATTTGGGCTATCCAGTGACTAATCTCAGCCAGTATGCTATGAATGTTTTGCAAAAGTGACAGTGGACAACTCTACATAAATCTGTCTTGCTTTGCTCATCAGATTAGTGATAATTCTTGTGTAGCTTTCAAACTGTAAGTACACAGTATATGTGTTGTGGGTGAAGTTGTTGGCCATTCTGGATGCAAGGCTAGTGTTTGATTGCAGTACATGCAGTCCTATTCATCTTAAAAGAGAGATGTTTTGAAGCAGGTTAACAGGTTGCCAAATGCAGACTTTAGGCCTAAGCAGGAGGTGAAGTCTAAAAACCAAAGACATCATTGTTTAATACTGTGGGGGATCTGTTTGGTCCAGCCTTTCAAGTAACAGTAACTCCTGCACTGTCTCACAGTAACTATTATCTTCAATTTGTCTTTTAATATTTTATGGCTTTAGTCAGACCATGTGGGTTTTTTATTGGGATGATCAAAGGCTATCTGACTTGTCTGATTGGTAATTGGGACAATTACGTAGAACATAATTTCTAGATTTGATTACAGAACAGATGCCTATAAATATGTATTTGTTTGTTTCTTAATAAGATCTTCTTAACAACTTTCTGTCAGTTTATAATAGTATGTAAGTCAGAAAGTTTATGAAAAGGTTTCTTTCAATATCCATGCCTTTCCAGAAAGATTGTAGGATTTGTGCATGGGGATGTTGCAAATTGTTAGATGAACAATGCAGGGCTGACCCTGAGTGAAAGAATTCTTTCTGGCTACACAGAGCAAAGACCAAACTATTCAAAATATAGAAACTGGGTCAGCCTAATTCAGAGGGGATTTTGTTTGTCTTTTTCTTACTTATTAAAAGCAATTTTATGGTAACAGCTTTATTGACAGGAAAGGCTGTTCTTAGGAAAGTGTTGGCTGCTTGGAATTTGATCTGGAAAGCCAGCTGACACACTTAAAAGCAAGTTTCTGTTTCAGCATTTATATTAGCAGCTGTAAGACTTTTATCTCTTGCAGCAGAAAAAAAATATTGTCAAGTGTAGGCTCAGCAACATGGTTTCAATAAAAATGTTTCTACTAATCAAGCTAACAGCCACATAGGAAATTAATTTGAAAATTCCTTTGAGGCATACTTACGTATATGAGTAATACTGTAACTTAGTTCTCTTCAGGCTCACTTTTAAACCTATTTCAAGCCTGAAGTCAGGTAAACACTGACAGTCTGTTACATCTGGGGTGCTGGTGGACAGCCGGCTGAACATGAGCCAACAGTGTGCCCAGGTGGCCAAGAAGGCCAACAGCACCTTGGCCTGTATCAGAAACGGTGTGACCAGCAGGAGTAGGGAAGCGATTGTGCCCCTGTACTCAGCACTGGTGAGGCTGCAGCATGAGTACTGTGTCCAGTTTTGGGTGCCACAGTATAAGAAAGACATTGAGAGAAGGGCAACAAAGCTGGTGAGGGATTTGGAGTACATGTCTTATGAGAAGAGGCTGAGGGAACTAGGATTGTTTAGTCTGGAGAAGAGAAAGCTGAGGGGAAATCTTATTGCTCTCTACAAGTACCTGAACGGAGGGTGCAGAGAGGTGGGTGTTGGTCTCTTCTCCCAAGTAGCTAGTGATAGGACAAGAGGAAATGGCTTCAAGTTGCACGGGGAGGTTTCAACTGGGTATTAGGAAAAATTTCTTTACAGAAAGAGTGGTTAAGAATTGGAACAGACTGCCCAGGGAAGTGGTGGAGTCACCATCCCTGGAGGTGTTCAAATAAACGTGTAGACGGGGCACTTCAGGACATAGTTTAGTGGTCGTGGTAGTGCTGCGTGACAGTTGGACTTCATGCTCTTAGAGGTCTTTTCCAGCCTTAACAATTCTATGATTCTATAATTCTGTCATCTAGATTTGGAATTGCACAGAAGACTGAGAATACGATTCTGGATCCATTGGATCCATTCTGGGTGCATTGCATGCTCTCTGTATAAGGACAGTAGTCCCACATTTTCTAGGCTGACTGTTGAGACCTGTTGACTGTTAAGGTATCTTACCAGCATCATGATCCTGATCTAGATTCTGGCTGAATGAAACGAAATCTCAATATTGGAGTTGTGTTATTTGAAACCTTTGCAAAGGCCATCTGTTTACTTTCTTTAGTGAAAATATAACTATGGAAAAGCAGATTGCAAACTGAAATGTCCTCAGGAGGATGCTTAAGCATCTGAAATATCTTGAATTGGCCAGGAATGGACTACAGCCAGTGGACCCCTTGGTCCCAGTTCCATGAGGGGTAACAGATAGATAAATACATGGCTGTGCACAGTACTGATGCTGAATAGGTCAAAAAAATATGCTGGAATCTACTGATACCAGGGGAATTTTGAAATGAGTTCAGCACAGCTTTATCCAAAATAAGAAGCCACAGTCATTTCCTTCCTTGTCTCATGGAAGAAAATTGGGTTAACTTGATATCTGGCTGTTCAAAAGGGATTACATAACCTTTGTTGCCAGTGTTTTATAAGAAAACTTAATATTAACTGCTTAAACTGGTGCATACCTCTAAAATTTACTTTACTCTGCACCCATTCTTAAGAATAATTATACGGAAATGACTTAATAGTGTCTTAATTAACTTTGGAGATCAATACCACCAGATAATCATTATTATCTATAGGAATCTGTGATATTTCCTTTTGGTTGCTTTAAAAATGACCAGGAATAACATCTTCAGGTATTACAGAGGTGTTTGGGAACAATGTAGTTCCACATGAGAACAAAATCTTTTGACAAGCTCTGTGGTTTAGCCATGTCTTCTGCCAGTGACAACTAGAGACATCTCTGTAAGAATAGAACTGAACTGAAGGTGGACAGAGCTTTAAAATAATTGTGGGTAACATTTTAATCACAGGTTTATTTCAGAGAAAGCAAGTAGTGCTCTTTTAGAAGTAATATTTGATGCCTTGTGGATGATCAAAGTGCTTTACAATTAGTCATGAAACTTATTGCAGTTTTACTTAACAAATAGTTAAGAGTGTAACAGGCTTTCATTTTTATGTGTCCAACTGAGGTGGACTTCAAAGCTGGAAAGCTGTAAAATCATATATGTTGGCAGAGTAGCTGCATTCATGCACAGCCAGGTGAGTGACAGCATTCATTCTGGCCATGCAAAGACTTCATACACACAAAGGTGTGCACGTTAAAAAGTTTGGCTAGTTGTGCTGAATCATAAGTTTACCTACAAAGATGTTTCTCTTAGGATTTTCTTACTGGAGATTGTGGGCATGTGCTCCCACTTAATATTGTTAGATAAGTTACAGCTGAAGATTTCTTTTTGTGACTTTTAAGAAATGAGTAAAAAATATCATAGCTTGACTTTTCAGGTCCTCCACTGTAATTTTAGGGCTGAGAGTTTAAAAAGAATATATAGCCACTTGTAAATTGATGTAGTAAAAAAGACCATTAAGCAGGAAAGAGTAATGCATTCCAGGACATTCTTCCAACTGTCTTAGTAAAACCCCCTCAATGTTTTACTTGGTGAGGAAGAAGCAAGGAATAGCAGATGGGTTGCCAAACACTCCCAGACGATGCCAGCTCTGACTAACATCAGTCCTCCTTATCTTTCTAAAACACCCAATTGTCCTCACAAACAGTTAATTGTTTCATATGTAACTGTAGCCATTATGTGTTCATAAGCTTTGGCAGTCATGAAACAAGCAAGTGGAAACTTTGAGAAATGGAAATAGGATTGTACAGAGGGACTGTGTTTCAGTATAGAGATCACTTCTTTTCACACATGCTGTGCAGTAAGCTGTGGAGCTTCATTTTGGTAACTAATGACAAGTCAAATACAGCCTCACTAGACTGAGTCTGATGGTAGCGTGGTGAAAGACAGGAACTCTGTCAGTCTTGTTAGCAGGTAAATTGAAACACAGCTCTGGAAGTTGCTCTCACCTTCCTCCCAGCTGGGTGCACTTGTTACCAATCTATTGGCAAAATCTTTAAAAGGCAGCATGCACTTAATTAGAAGCTAGGGTAGTAGGTTTGCAAGCAGCTCAGTGGGTAGGCTCTATTTCTCTAGAAAGTCTGTGGCTGTTGCATGAAGACAGTATCTTCCTAGCATTTCCGGGGCTATGAAGAGATTTGAAGATGGAGGACTAATTATGGCCTAAGATTTTTCTTGCTGATGCTAAATAAAACCAAAGCTTTTTCTCGGTATTATCAGCTGTACAGGAGGAAGGCAAGTGTGCAACTCTTCAATAGATTGAAAGACCAGAATCTTCTTTACTCACTTATCTCTGTTATTTAGCGTTTAGTGGTTGATTCTTTAGTAAATGCTCTAGAAATATACAAGATAAAGATACGACTCTGAAGGCTGGTATGAGTGGATTCAAGACTGTAGTCTTACAGGCAGTTTCTCTAAAGTGTGTGTGTAGTGAGATTAGTTGCAATGGGCTGATAACAATTTGGAGTTTCTTTTCATGTGCCAATTAATTTTTCTTCTCAATCTAGTAGGTCTTCACTTTTTACCTCAAAAAAAAGTGCAAATTAAATTTAAACAATATGGATATGTTTTTCTGTATGCCTGTGCTGCTTGCTACTAAAACTTTATTTAGTTCATAGAACCAGGAGTAATATAGAGCAATACTACACAAATAGTGATTCCTCCCAATAGCTTCTTCATGAGTAACAAAAGGCCAAGCACTACCTGCTTCTGTTTATTCATTCATTCTATCAAATGGACATATGCTGTGAGATGTGTTGCATCTTCCCTGCTCTTTCCCACCTGTTTTGAATAATTAGGTCCTGTCCTAGGCAAATTACAGTTAATCTTTGTACAAATACATCATATTGTGGTGTGTAATATGAAGCAATAAGTAGTATACAGAAAGCCACGAAGGCTTAATGTGAGTCTGTGAAATATATTTATACTATATTCTTAATTTGAAGAACAAAATAGTTTAAAAACATGATCATGTTAAGCCTTATAGCTACTTAGAGATTGTTGTTGTTGTTTTGCCTAATTTAAGGCTTCCATTTTAGGGCTGAGTAGTTTATTTCAGTATCCCCTCCTAAAAAGATATTTATTTTACCTCCTTAAGAGGTAAAATATCAGGGTTTCCTTAGAACAAAACCATTGCTGCCTTTTGGTAAAACTTAACTGTGGAATGACTTTTTTTTTTTAATCAAGTTTAGGATTATTAGCTTATGATACATAATGTTTTCATTTGATATTAATTTAGGATAGTGATACTAAATACAACTTCTTTTAATGTAATAAAGGCCTATTCCAGCTCTTTTGGGGTACATCTGATTTTAATTCATGACTTATACATTTCCAGTTTTCACATTACTTTCTTGTCCTGAATTGTTGTATAAGGGTAAACAAATTTCTTCTATTTCATGTATATTTGTTCCTGTTACCATCTTTGTTTTTTGTAGGTGTCTCACATTACTTCTCTTGGTTTAAACATCTGTTTTTAAACAGTAATACTAACATGAGATGTTGAATGAAAAAAAAGTGAAGAATCAGGTTAGTATTGCAGTCAGATTGGAGCACATCTTCTGTTTTTACTAAAGAAAAAAATAGTCTTAAATTTCTATTACTGCTGAGTGAAAAAAAATACTAACTTTTGATGGAGAAATGGGTTTCTCAGATGAGAAAATGTTGGACAGTATGATTATTATTTTGTGTTGTCAAACTGAAAACTTCTCAGGAAAAAAACCCTTGTTTTGGAAGGGTCTGATCCAATGATACTTGTTTTTTGACAATTAATATTGTGCTGTAAAATGGCCATCTGCTTTGTGAGATTTTTATTCAAGATATCTCACGCCCATAACTCCTTCTGGATTCTCTGCCAACTTCTTCTGAGTTTATTTTAAGGCAGACATTTTTGGGGGCTTTGCTTTTTTGTCAAAGTTGGTGAGCAGAATGACAGGGTTATTTGTGGTTTATAGTATCAAATTCCTGATGACTTCATGTCTGATATCTGCTGTCTGTTTACATAGTACTTTATACCCCAAAAGACTACTGTGGAATCTCTTCTATCATTTAAACCACCGTTCTTTCTTTTTGACACATGGATATTTTTGTTTTACTCCCTCTTGAATATTCCTGAATGTTGCCTGTACCTCTTCTGTTTGATACGTGTCTGTGTTCTGAAATTCTGCTGTTGGGCACTCTCTGTCCTTCTATGCTTCTGGCTCTTGCAGAATATTTTCTGCTTTCTTTCCTCAGTACTGTAGCAAAAATTAGTTCTTTATATTTTCATTTCTTGCATTCCCTTCAAAACAACTTGAATTCTTTTGAGGTTTGCCAATATCTGGTTATCAAAAGTTTGCCTCCTAGAGAATATGCAGAGTAGACTGATATTTTTTGAGACAGCAAATATCTTTTTACTTAAATATAAACAGTGACTTGTGTTTCATGTGCAGGAAGAAACTGAATATGGGATATCCTCCTATCAGCTAACTATTTCTGAGCATCATGGCTGTTTTTTACAGAGTTGTATCAGCTGGCTTACAGTACTTTTTCTTACATCTTTCTATACACCAAGCATCACTGGTTGTGACTGCTTGTTCCCGTCTGTTGTGTTAGCTTAGCGTTGCTGAAACAATTCTCAGGAAGTTTCCCGTGATGTTTTCTAAGTCAAAATTCAAAAGCAGCATTTCACTGTTCTCCTTGTTCTATCTTTTGCTTTTAATACTGTCAGCATAGTGTTCCTGAAATGCCGCATTCATTCTCTTGGCTTATATGGCTGTGCTGTCTGAATTTCTACATCTCTAATTGCTCTTCCATCAGAGAACTGTTTTTCCTCTGACTAGTCTCACTTTCCAACACAACTTCTGCTGCCCCATCTGATGACAAGTCATAGATTTACCTCTAGACCAGAGATCTGTGTCCTTGACAATATTGGAATATTAACCCATGACTTTGTTAGTTTGTCATGAATGGACTGCAGAAACATGCATAAAACCTGAGGTCTTTCATCCACTCCCTCTTTGATTACTCTAGAGAATCTGTGCTGTCATTCTGCCTGTCATTCACTTTCATAGTCAAGGTATCTTTCTTTACTGAAAGTTTTTCCCCGGGACCTCATATCTAGGTGGCATCTAAGAACTACAGGTGGGGTTTGTCCTAACACCTGGCTGCTAGCAATCTGGACCAAGAGTGTCCAGCCTGCAGAAGTTTGTCATCTGTCTTTTTATATACCTGGTCCCACTGGTTGTAGCATCTCTTCCTTGTGAGACATGAGGAATTACTTAATTACTTCAGAATGAAAACCAAAACTGTTGTTTAACTGACATTTAAACATTGTCAATTCTCTCTGTTATGACACACTTTTCCTAATTTAGCTGCACAGATCTGATATTCTCTAGGCTGTCCTTATTTTGTCTTAGCTATTAGAACATCCGTTTTGCAGACTGGGAGATGGGCATCTTTTTGTGCTTTTATTAATGCAAAACAGAGCTTTAAAAACAATTCCTTGTGCCACTGTTTGATTGTATCACCTTTTTATTAGTGTCCTTCCACCTGTTCCCATTGTATAGTCCTACCCACTTTGCTCCTCTTGGTTTTCATAGCCCTTTCTAGCTGGTTCTTATGCTTTAATTTTTGGAGTTTCTGTTTCTTCTACTGGAGATGAACTACCATAGGAATACGGTGATACAAACATGGTTATACTCCTATTGTACTAAGTACACCTAATAACTATGCTAGTGAAACTTATAAAAGTACACTAGGCTTAGGATAGTGTGGATTTGGTGAGGTGGAGAGAAACACAGGGAAGCAATTAGGCAGCACCAGTCAGCGTGATCTCAGCATATTAGCTGTCTGACTTGGGACGCCAGACATAAGTCTTGTTGTTGTTTGTGGACTGGGTATTTTGGCTTAATCGTACAGATTTTTAAATGGGTGCTTGGTTCAATTTTGAACTTTTGTGATATGAAAGTATGTGATTTGTTGTTGTTGCATTGGTGATACATTTCCAACAGAAAAAATTCCTTATCATAACTTTCATTTTCACAATATTGAGAGTTGGCTTAAGGATTCCAGTAAGTTTTAATGCAAAGCATGAACTTGATCCTGAGTTACTTTTTTATACATCTGAGCTGGATTGGCCATGACTCTTACTGGAACAGCAACACTAGCAGATGTTATCCCTTGTGTAATTTCCAAAGGCAGCCACACTGGTTGACGCTTTCAAATAATAAAAACAGTCATGCTAAGATAGTAGCCATCTTAAAATTGAGTGTAACACAGCTATGTAGAGGGAGAGGGGTTTTCTCTAACTATGTTTATAGAAACTAATGGGAATTTATTACAGCAGTAAATTACTTTGGGTACATGTTTTCTGTCAGACTTATGGAATTACATGATAGAAAGTTGTTCTCAGTAGCCATTCCTGTTTATCATGCATAAATAATACATTTTTGTTTTACATAGCAGCTGCCTTACACTTGTACAGCTGTGAATGTAATTCTGAAGGTAGATTTGTTTTCCGACTAGTGATGATCTATTAGAACTGAGAGTAACCAGGCATCTCTGTCTTTATTTGTGCAGGCTTTGCTGTTTTTTATTGCTAGGTCCAAATTCTATTGAAATATCTGGATTTGACCTCTGAAATGTGAGGTTTCTATTGTCTTCTGCTAATTTTGTGATGCTAGCCATTGTTAGCCAAGATTCCAGATTAAATAGCCCATTTCTCTTTTTATTTGACTGTATTTGATGTTGTATATGGATCAGAAAGTAGTTTGGCTTCCAAAATACTATTCTAGCTTAGAAAAGAAACTGATCCTGTTCAGAGCAGACAGGATTTAGGTTTAAAAAAAAAAAAAAAAACACAACCAAATCCCGCGAAGATTTATGTATAATTTTTTGTTGTGGATGGCTGCATCACTTACTAAGCCATAGCACTTCCCTCTCAAAACTACCACTTTAAGAACTTTGATGTGAACCAAATTCAAATTTTATAGTTCACATTTTATTTCTTGTCTACAAGGAAGAGAATGGTTTAAATACTGAGGTCAGAAAGTAACTGTCTTTCTCTACTTCCCTTTGTGGGGCAAACAACCTGGAGTTCATTGTACTAAAAGGACCATAATCAGCGAGAACTGAATTTGAACAGAATAAACCTTGCAGAAAGTTTATTATTCTGGAGCATTGTACTAACTGGATTTGAGATTTCTCTGCAGTTGCTTTCTTAACATCTGTAGGAAAGGGGAAAGAGTAGTACATCCAAATGGCATGCCTAGGAAAGGAATGTAAGTTATCCTTTCTGTTTATTTGCCTTTAAAGTCTGTCTGCTAAAGTTCTTAGTATTCAGATACCATTGTGATAGGTGTGTTATAAATAATATAATACCTTTTCACAGTTTTAGTCAAAATAGAATATGTCCTCACCCTTTCCAAATTTGTTCAAATGCTATTATTATACAGCAGCATAAAAGACCAAATTGACAACAGAGATTTGGAAAGCTGTTGATGTTACTGATTTGTAACAAAAGCGGGGAGTTTTGTTTAGTAAGGCCCATTCCTCCTGAGCAAATTACAGATAAAATTCAGAGGAAGAGCCTGGCTGCAGCTGTAAAATAGGTGGAGAATTTTCAGTTCATATTCACACTTGTCAGGCTAAATGTGTTGCACTGGAAAAGGTTCATAATGGTTAATAGACAAACACTTTATCCACAGCAGTTGGACCTTGATTGATGTTGGCATAGTATACTCAATCACATGTTGGATAAACTTAGCTATGCCATTTTTACAAGTCAGTGTCTTTAGATTAGCAATAAATAATTGTTACTTGACCTTGCTTGAGTTGCTTTGCTATTTCTTGGTTTTTCCTAATTTTGGAATGGAGAGAATACTATTTGACTATAAGTCTTACAATATTCTGAAAGCTGGTATATGTTGTCACGTAGAGCTGCTGTGCTGGCCAAGCATACAATAGCTAGACATGAGATGAAGCATAAATACTGCATTATTCAAAGAGCCCGATGGCTCAGACTTGCAACTCTTTGATATAGGCAATAAACACAAACTGACACAACTTCTGTTACATTTGGGAGTGTAAGATAGCCCTCTGGCCACCTACTTCATTGAGGGGGTTTATTCTGTGTAGGGGATGGTTTTCTATTTGCAGAAAATATGGATCTTTCTTGGTATTGAAAGTTTTCCTATCTGATTTGACCCTTGTTAACATACACAATTGTTCCTCTTTTGTAATATAAGTGGGATAGACTGCCCTCACTCCAGCACTGGCATAGTTACACAGTTACATAGTTACACAGTGATGTATGTCCTACAGTTTGTCTTTGCAGAGGAAGGGAAACCAGCAGTGTCATAAGGCACTTGTCCTGTCGTGATTGGCACCTTCAGTCAGGAAAGGGGAGCAGCCCCTGCCGTAACTTCAGTAGTACTTTGACTGGCAGCTGGTGTGTTTCTAAAAAGCCAGCACAGACTCTTCAGAGAGAGGAGGGAATAAGTAATAGGGACTTTCAAGACTGTAGGCTGGACGGGGCAAGGGAATAATTTTGTTGAACAGAAGAGTGGCAATTTAGTAAACTGTCCTCATTGGCCAAACATGAGAAATAATCTCTGGTAATTTAGGATGTCAGAGCACTTCTGATTAGCCTTGGCTGAACACCAGGTGCCCACCAAGCTGCTCTATCACTCCCTCCCTTCTCAGCAGGGCAAGGGGGAAGAAAATAAGATAGGGAAAAAAGCTTGTGTGTTCAGACAAAGGTAGTTTAATGAAAACAAAGCAAAGCCAAGCAAAGACCATGTGCAGAAGTGAAGAAAAAGATTTTAGTCTCTACTTCCCATCAACAGGCGATGTCTGGCCTCTTCCTGGGAAGCAGGGCTCCAATACATGTAGTGGTTGCTCTGGGGGACAAAGGATGCCCCACCCCTCCCCTCCTCCTTTTCCCTAGCTTTATAGTTGAGCAGACATCATCTGGTATGGATATCACTTTGGTCAGTTTGCACCAGCTGTCCTGGTTGTGTCCCCTCCCGAAATCTTGCCCACCCTGTCCCACTGCAATGGGGGATAATTTGGAAAAGGCCTTGGTGCTGTGTGAGCACTGCTCAGCAGCAGTCACAACACAGGTGTGTCATCAACACCTTTCTAGCTCTCAGCACAAAAACACTGCTGATGTAGAGAAAATCAGCTCAGCCAGACCCAGCACAACTTCTATATGACAATATTTGTGTCTGAGGAAAAAAATGTTGCTAACAGTTTTGTCATGGAGGGAGAGAAGTGTATCACTCATGAAAGGTCCTTAACCACCACTGAAAAAAATCTTTACAGCTGCCACTCTTTATTGGTCACTTGGAATTCTGCTCTATCCCTGACCAGTCTGAAAAAAGAGCTAGTCTTGTGAAATCTGGAAAGTACCATCAGCATGTCGTTCAGGCAAGCAGGTCTTGTTTTGTTTGTGGAGTTTGTTGGTTGGGTTGGTTTAGGTGGGGGAGGGAGAATGTTGAAGGTTTTCAAGGTTCTTAAGAACTGAAACAGACTTCCTGTGTAAAACTGAGATGGTGAAGACCCCCAAGACTGACCTGCTTGTATGGTCAAAGTGAGATACTAGTACTAATTGCTGTAAGGTGTAAGTTGACTGTGCATGGTTTTCAACACAGTTACTATCTGAGTTAAAACTCTGCACATCTGTGGAGAGTACAAGAGTTTAGTAGTACAGATTAATGAAATAAAATTTTAAACACAATCCACAGCAATTTGTCTTTCTCCTTACTCTTAACTGGTGAGCAGCTAATGAAATGGAAGTGTGTTTACATCTGAAGCTGAGCTGTATGTGTACTAATGGAGTTGATATTTTCCACAGAGTATGGAACTTTGGTCAAATTCTAACAACCTGCCAGCAGGCTAGGCAAGTGCATCGCTTCAGTTAGCTCTCAAACATCATTGCTCACAGTTTGAGTATCTAAGTCTCTAAATTCTGGTCAACCACAGGTGCCACAGGAAATTAGTTGCAGTTTACATAAAGGTTAGGTCTCATTCTAACAGCAATTTTGTAAAAAATCAATAGGATTCTGTCCTAATGTTGTGCAACATAATACTAGGATAAAATGTACTCTAATCTATATTCCCTTCAGTCCACCAGCATGAATGCAGTTCAGCTGATACATACTGGCTATCTTTAAACCTCTACCTAAATTCTTTTTATTCTTCCTCTATAATTATATTCTGTTCATAGTGTGTTCTTGGACAGCGTAGTCCCTTTCATACCAGAACTGTAAAGTCAGGGGTCATTTGCATGGTATGTAGCAGGCAGACACAGGCTTGCTCTTGCCGGTGCATTGTGCCAGGTGGATGCTGGCCAGCTCTGAGCAGAAGCTGTGCAATGCAGAGATGAACCTCAGCTAACACCGTCTTCTGAGAAGCAGGTGATGGTATCTCAGGCCATACAGGCACATGACAGTGATGCTGGCTGACAACATGGACCTGCAAATGTGTGGTGTGCTGTACATAAAATACAAGATCTGAACGTAAATAATTATCTTTTCTAATGTGGGGATAAGGCTCATATGCAAGGCAAATTTTCTGCTCTGCGTCATTCAGTTTCAATAGATGTTAATCTTGGAGCATCCTCCCCTTGCTATTATAAATTCTTTCCTGGTTAAGTGATGCTATTGCTGATTTGAGTTGATGTGACGAGAGTTCTTATCCTGGTTTAACATACAGAATGAATGTTAATTATAAGAGACATACCCTGTAAGTGGCCAGGTTTCCAAAAGAGAGGTCATGCAAAGAACTGTTAGAAAATCTAGCTCCCTTACATTGTGTTGTGTCTGGCCATCCTAATGCAGTTGTTTCTTCAAGTGACAAAAGGCTCTTTTTGGTGGGATGGGAAGCGTCTGATATTTTTTGAAGTGTGTGTGGTTTTGAGACATCCTTTATTTTTTCCAGTTTGTTATTTCTTAAAACCTGACTGAAAAATAGTATCTTAAATGTGAAGACTGAGCTGGATCAGGTTAACTGACAACTAATAAAATAATACTTTCATTTATTTGATGTCACTGCTTCTCTTCCATCTCTGTGACATCTTGGATGACATCTTCAAAACATATGCCTGAGAGGGAATGCAGAAAATATCTATAAAACTGAGTGACATCAAGATAAATTCAATTTCATGTTAAGCCTTTACTTCTTGTATTATGTATATTAGGGTTACTTAGGACTGAGCATGGGATGTTTTATAAACTTATGTTCTAGTTTAACTGAAAGTTCAGGAACATATGGTATCCACTGGAAGGAGCAGTTGTCTTCTCCTTTTCAAGGAGCATTGAAGTGAGGGCTGAGATTTTGCTGCCATTTGTCCAATACCACAGCTTGGACATGAGCTGAAAATTGTGGGCTCTGCAAATAACTTTTCCTGCCTTGCAAGAGGAAATGAACTTAGCAGTATGACAACTGAAAAAAAAACTCTACTAATGAGCTTTATCTTTACAAAGTACTATGTACAGATGATAGTCCCTTGTGAAATGCCATTTGAAGTGATGTTAAGTGTGTATTTACTTGGCAGCACTTCTGCCACAGCTGAACATATTGAGTCACTTCACTAAATGAAGTTTCACAAGCCACTCAGGTTTTCTATAATTAAATATTTTCCATATAGGTCATGTGCTCATCTGTGTGCACTGAGCTGCAGCACTTTATGCACAAGTAGAACACATTAAACAGAATTCTGTCCCAGACACAGAGAAACAAAGGTGATTAAACAGTGGTGATGAAATGTCACAAGACTTAGAAGAATGAAAATACTGCAAAGAAACAGGAATACAAACTTTCCAGAGTTGGGCAACATAGAAGAGTGTTTGCAATTGGTGACTGATGAAAGAGGATGGGTAACGAGTTTGCATGTCTTTATGCTGCAAAGGCTTTTAGTCAAACACAAGTAGCAGGCTTCATGTTTATTTACTTCTTGCCAAGTTCACATAACCCCTGGAGTTCAATGCCATAAAACACTTGACATAAAAGAGTTTCCTTGAAAAAAAAATTTGGTCCAGAGCAGAAGGTATGGCAAATTAGCAGGCAGGAGAGGGAGTTCAAGGGATTGATGCTGTGACCCCTATGAATGGAATAGGAAATTATTAAATATATACTAGTTATATAAAACTGTGCAAAGATTTATTAGAAGGTATTTTTAATATATAGTTAATATACAACTATTGCGAGTATTATTCATATAATGCAGTAGGTATGGTACTTTTTCCTTAGAAGTGATGTTTGGCCCTGTAGCCAAGAACGTCCTGGCAGTATGTACCTTCCCAGCCATATGCTGTGGGACCAGGACTGCTGAGCTGCCCTGGGGCAGAGGTGGCAGGATGGAGAATGGAGCAGCCCCAGGCACCTCCTGAGCTTGCCCCCGGGCCGGGCAGGGATGGGTGGTACAGAGCCCTGAGCCCCAGCGCTGAGGCTCCCTGTGGGCCACCTTGCACCATGGCTTGGCTGTGGGAGGTGGGAGCTGCTTAGCTCCTGCCCTCACTGGGGCCTGTGTCTGCCAGGCAGCATTGCAGCCGGTGGGCTGAGGCTAGCAGGAGATCAGGGCTTTGGCTCAGGCTTGGCCATTTTTGGGGCACACTTGTGTCTGTGTCTCTGAGGGCACTGCGCTATTACCCCAGCTTTGTGTGCATAATGCTTCTGTTCCAAAGGTAGCTAAAGCAGCAGTAATGAGGTGTGTACTTAAGTGTCTCCAGCACACAGTCTGGATTTGACATGAGGAAAAGATTCCTCACTGAGAGGGCAGGCAGTCACTGGAACTGGTGCGCAAGGGAAGTGGTCACGGCACCAAGCCTGTCAGAATTCAAGGGGAATCTGGATGAGGCTCTTAGTCATATGGCTTAGTTTTAGGTAGTTCTGTGAGGAGGAGGGAGTTGGATTTGGTGATCCTAATGGTTCCCTTCCAACTTGAGATGTTCTGTGATTCTATTCCTAGTTCAAATCAAAGGTCTTTCTCCCCTCTTATAGCAGAATTGGAAAGACCACAATCACAAATGTGGCAGAGGTCATTTAGTGGAGGTTCTGGTGTTGTATGAGACTGATGTAACCACAAATGAATAGAGAGGTCCAGATGAACTAGAAAGTAGATGTTTTTTGCATGGCTGCCAGGTGTGCATTTGTTGTAACAAGTTCTTACCTGATGGTCTTGTGCATGTGTGACACTGCGCCATATAGAACATGATGAGAAGGCAAAGCAGTAATTGGAACAGAAATTGTGCCAGAAGACCAGTAGCCAATGGTACAATAACAGGGCAACAATACAATACATATATATATTAATCTCAGAATCCCCAGGTGCTTGTCACTCCACTCTTTCTTATTTTTAATCTTAAATTAGGAGAGGAAAACCAAGTTTAAAAGATCTTGGTTTAAGCTATCAGGCTAGAAAGAATAATGCAGGAATTCCCTACTCCAGATTTTCTAGTGATGTCACTCATAGCAAAAACATGGGTCGGTGAGGGAGTCTCCTGAGTTTATTTAGGACTTTGTAGGTCAAAACTGCTAAGCATATTGCACTGGCACTGCATCTATCTGACAATACTGTGGTAAAGCAATACTGCCTTTCTTTTGACTTGTGTGAAAGTTACATTGCTTTGTGCTCCTGTGTTGTTTATGTGTTGGCTGAACCTCTCCTTTGAAATACTTAGGATGCACAGCTGACTTTCATACAGCAATGTGAAGAGTTTCTTGGTTCTGTGCTTGCAAGTTGTGAAACATAGTCTTTAACTGTCTTCCAGTTAAGATAAACCTCAGTGAAATCAAAGCAGGGATTCCCTGAAGTTCTATTTGTTAGGTTTCGTGGTGGGTTGTTTTGTTTTGTTTGTTGTTGATTTGTTGTTTTTTTTTTTACCGGAATAAATGAAAGTTGATCCATGCAGTGTCTGTTCCAACAGGGAATATTTTCATAAATGCAGGCAAAATGAGAAAGTGACAAGTAATTCAGGTAAATGTAAGGGATGAAAACAGGAGATGGCAAAGGAAGACACTATCTTTTATGGGGAGAACATGTTTGTGGTAACGTGTTTTATGGACTGTCAAAAATGCTACATCTGGTTGGGTTTAGTGCACTTCAAAAAGTTGTAGGGAGAACAAGACACTACTTGCTGAAGTGTGCACTGAATCCTTTTTTTTATGTACTGTGGCAAAATAAAATGCAATGAGTATGAAGGAAAGGCTCTTAATCTTATTGTGGGAGATGTTAGAGCTCTGAGTCTACAGAAGACACAAGCTGGGTCAGTAAAGCCTGAAAAATCTGAAGCAAAGGCTTTTAACCTACTTAGCAGTCTTGGAAACAGGAAGAAGGTAATGAGAACAGTGGTGGATTTGAGAATTACAATAGCATCCCTACGCTGTAAGGAGGGGGGTTGATTGAAGTATGGAGCTGCAGGGAGCAAAAAGAGATGAGAGCCTTTAAGAGAGGTCACAGGAGTGGAACTTTGTCCCTTTCTTATGATGTGCTCTGTGACATAAGTATTTCTGAAGTCTTAGTCCCTGTGTGCATCTAGATACTGTCTGAAGAAATTTCCCAGTACTTCAGCATCTTCAGGTGGCAAGAACCAGTATGGGTTTGTCCTTCGCAAAAAGCTTTAACTCACCAAAACAAATTGTTTAGTTTTGCCCTGAAAACTTTAAATCCCTAATCTCGGGATTGGATTAAGACATGAAGCATGAGGTTTCTGTTCTTTCCAGTGCTTTGTTGCTGCAGGCTTTTAGCTGTGGGTACAACAGATAACTTGGCGAGTTGGGACAGAGGTTTTGAGTCCTGAGGCAGTTCATTTGCCTGGGCTTCCAATAAGCAAGAGTGTATCATGGCATGGGGCACAGTGTACCTACCCAGGCAGAGACTGTACCCATTTTGGAGCTGGATGCACTGTCACTGTGTCAGGATGCTGTTAGTAAGTCCCAGGTGGTACAGCTTGCTGGTGTGCAGCCCTGTGCTGTCTCTGTGCTTGGGTGAGAGCCGTAGTCTGGCCATGGTACAACCCTGCTTTGTCCAGAAAAGCCAGCCCAAGGTGTTTCTGAGTTGAGCTTTGTTGTGCAGTACAGGCATAGTGAATAGTCCAGCAAATATAAATACTTCTTTTACCACTGAATATGTTAAAAAGGCAATCTGAGACTCATAAAAATGTCTTGAATCAATAAAAATGGGCGAATCTTAAAGGTGGGAGTAATTCCTATGTGATAAAAAAAGGTGTTATGGAATCCTTTGTCATACTAGGATTTCTTGTTCTTTCAACTGGAATGTGGCAACAAGATTTCTTTGAGTTTTTTTATGTTGTGGGTTTTTAATTATTTGTGTGTGTGTCAGTTACAAGAACAATTTGGCTGAGGGAATTTTCAGGAAAAAGAGCAGAAATGTAGCCTAAACAAGGTTGCGGAGCAATGCTATGTAATACTGTAGGAACTGAAGGCCACTTCTGTGGTGGTATTGGCCCTGCATGACCAAAAGACATGTAGAACTTCTTGGGAAGTGAAGTAAGCCTTACAGTTATCATGGGAAGCAGATCTGTGGGTCAGCAAGGCATTACTTCAAGTACTACTTGCTTCAAACACAACCTTTTGAAATGATGGTAAGTTTGCAAATGGGTATATATGGTTTGGGGTTTCTTTTTTAAGTTGTAAGTTATTTAATCAGGGGCTTATACATTGTCAGGATGCCACTTAGGCCTCCTAGGCAATTCTGCTATGGAAGTTACCGAACTTCAATTTCCTGCGTGAAATCTGTAGCACATCACAAACTGACCCAGGCTGTCTACAAGAGGTATTCACTCTAACAGACCTTGTTGTCCAGCCCCTACATTATGGTCACTCAAACTGAGAGGAAAAAGGTTGGTGGCCAGTCTGGACAAGAAGCTCAGTTTTGCTCAAATAGGATAAACCTCTCTGAATTGTTATTACTTGTGTGGCCATCAGACACCCACTTTATTATCTCTTCTCGGTTGCCTCTCAAAGCATACTTAAGAGCACAGCTTTGAGAGCTGATGGAAAGCATGTACGCCAAAACGCTGCTGGAAAGCACACCCCCCAAAGAATGGGTGCTAAAAGAAAAAAAGAAGAAAAATCAGCAATAGGACATGCTCTTTTTACTCATGCTGCTGAAAGCTGAGAACACATGACAATCAACAGCTCACATATCCTATCCTCTTGGGCTAGGGGACAGTTATGACTCAAGTTCCCACACCTGCATTTGTGTTGCAATAAATCCTTGCAATTTATCCTTTTGCAAGTTTGCTCACATCACTTGCTCAAGTTCAGCATGCCAGGTCTCATCTCCCCCCAACACACACGCTCACCCCCTGCTATAATTAGCTCAGCAGGTACAGGTTTCTTTGACCCTACATGTTCATTTGATCCTCATCAGCACAAATGCAATAATTTAGTTTGACTGCATGTAGTGCCACAACTAGGATGAATAGTCCTTGCTGCACTTAAAAGGAAAAGCAGCATATGGGTGAGCAGGAGGCTCCCAGCTAATGGAAAGTATATTCTACAATAATCCTAAAATTACCTTCCTACTAGCAGCTTAGAGTAACATTTAGAGAAATGAGGGGCTTCCATTTTTTGCTGTGATCTGAGCGTCTCTTCCTTTTTTGATATATGCATTTGCTCTTTACAGACTTTCCTCTTCTAGGTAGCAAAACATGATTCTTGGAAGAAAACGATTAAGCCACCCCTTTTTTGATATCCCAGTTTTAAAAATGCATATGTGGGCCAAGAACTATTCACATTTTTAAAAGGAAGTTAAGCTCAAACTTTGCCTCTCTGCTGTAGGATCTAAGGACATGCCCTCTGCAAGATCTAAAATAGTCATCATTCAATAAAATGACATGGGGAGTAGGCAGAATAGGAAGAATTTAAGCTTAATGTCTGTATCAAACTGGTAGCTACCCTTTTGTTTGCTGCTAAAGGATGTTATGGTGTCAAATGGGTTGTGCAAAGTAATCTCTCTCTTCTTTGTCACAAAATGGTAAACAGCTTTGCTTGTCCTATAGCAGCATTCAAAGGAGCAGTCAGTGATGCACAGTTTCCAATCAGAAGTTTTCTGTTGTGGAATTTGAGTAGAAAGTAGCACCTTTCTTTAAACTAATTGTGGTCACATCTTGGAGATGTCTTTCCTCAAAGACTTCTGTAGAGGACTCAGATGTTTTCCTGTATAACTCATGTTGCTCTGAGATACTATGAATGTACACTAGTTTTCTGGAGATATGTTGAATTTACTTTTCACTTAGCCATGTTGAGGAATGTGACATGTCTTCAAGACAATCTAGTAATAGTGAGGTGGGTGATAGTAAAAGTTAGGAACTTTCTTTTCTCCACTCTTCCCTTCAGTATGGATCATTATGTGACATGAATGAATTAAATGACCACCACATCTCCAGATTTCTCTGGGAAAATGGCTTTTCCCCTCACAACTAATACAGCATTTGTTTAAATTTTTCTTGAAATTTTCATTTAATTTCAGTGAAATCTTCCGTAGTAATTTAGAGGTAGCTGTTGAGAGGTAACAGTCTGGTTCATGATCTGTCCTTAAGGCAGTAGATATTGACTACTTCCCTGAAGTTTTCCTTCCATGATGCATCCAAATTTGTGCTCTTTCCTAACTAGAATAATACGCTGGTGCTTTAAACTGCAGGTGTGCTCTTTAATGCACTTCTAGGGCACAACGATAACACTAAAAATTAAGACATTTTATGATAACTATTATTTATAGAAGCATAAAAATTAATTACTTGGAGAAGCATGAGCAAAAGAATATTTCCATTTAAGTAGCAGTCCAGAAATTCCAGCAGAGATAACTGTGTGCTGTAGGTGACCTGCTTCAATACATTTGACAGTAACAGAGTAGAAGCAGTGTTGGAAAAGCACATGCGTGTTTCTCTCTGGTCCAAAACGTGGAGTTCAGACAGTGAAGCATAACCTTTGAGAGTTATGCTCAGGAATTATGCCTTAAAATTGTTAGAATTTGACAGTTGTAAAGTCATGTTATTTGGAGCTACCACAAGTTTTTATTAAGCCTGAAGTAATAGAATAGATTCAAACCTTGTGTCAGGAGAGTTGCTCTCACTTACCTTCTTTCCTCAAGGTTACCCTATTCAAAAGAATAAACTGATGAAGTGTTGACCAGAAAGGAGTCATCTTTTTCACTTCCATTACTTTGACACTTTCTAGCTTGTATTAGTGATTGACTTGAGTTTTTTTTTTTAATTCATTGTAGACAGAAGAAGTTTCTATCAATAAAACCAAAATACTTTTAATACTGTTAGGGTGCCATGAAATATCACAAGGACTGATCCATATTTGTCATGTTACCTTCCTAATAACCAGCAATGGCAATTCCTGTATGCCAAACTGGTGGACTAGTATGCATGACATGAAATGTAGAAGTCTTTTAGGCCATCTGAACTATGTCTGCCTTTGATTCCGTTATCTTTTCTGCCACAAAAAGTGAAAAGGGAGAAAGAAACACAAAAAGTAAAAAGAAAATAACATGAGATATGCAGAACTCACAGAGAAAGCTCAAGTTAGAAAGCCTTCTTTAAAACTGGAAAGCTGTAGTACAGCCATGCCCCCCCCCAAAAAAAAAAAAAAAAGAAAAGAAAAAAAATAAATAAAGCCAATGGTTGTGTTTAATTTCATTTTTTTAAAGTGCACCATTGAAAAAATTCTCATATGCTTTCCCAGCAACAATAAGATCATAAGGTGTTGCTGGAAAGGCATCCGCTTATTAACTAATATTCAGATCAGTTTCATTCCAGCATGTGTCTTTCAGTCTCACATTTGCTTAGTCAGATGGCAATCTATTTTTACCCAAGGTTTGTCGCCAAATGGGATAAAGGGGCTCATCTGACTGACAGGAAAGCTTAAATTTTTCCAGGCCTGTCAGGAAAGCATTCTTGTAACAAGGGGAAACCTTGCAATATGCCATTTCCCAAACACAGGGCTGACAGGGGATAAGACTCTTAAATAAATTGATCAGCTCTCTTGCTCTGCAAGAATGATAAACCATCTGCTCTCCTGATTGTCCTTAAAGGATAAATGAAAATTGAAGAGAAGTTTGGCCAGGTTTTCTTCTTTGTTCTTTGTAATGAGCTTTTATGCTCATGGTTCAGCTTGCTAAACACTGACATCATGGTTAATGAGACACAAGGTGAACAATATAAACGTAGAGAATTCTCTAGATGTAACTTGGAGGAGAGGTAATACCTGTCTAGTAGCTGACGGGATCTTTCATAAATCTTTGCCTTCCACAATTAGGGTTTGAGGTGTTGCTCTGCTTTGTGTTGTGTTTGTTGTTGGCCGGACTTGTTGAGTTTTGCTAGGTTTTAGTTTTGCTCTTTTATTGCAATTCACTTATACAACCTTTGTGTGAACCTTCCTCAAGTGCTTAGTTGTTCTCTTCAGCACCTAGATGAGGCACTAACGTTATCCGTATCTATCTAATTATTAGAGGAGCAAATGTAATACATTGGGAAACAAGTCTACAGATCAGAATTGTTTGCCCTTTCATGAATGTGAGAGAGATGAGTACTTCCGTTGATTCTGGTAGAGAGGAACCAGGTGTTCTAGACTTCTAGGTATTTACTAACTTAGTACCTTGCCTAAGGTAATGCAGAACACCTCTGACAGAGCTAGGACTGTGACTAGAGCAGAGAAAAGTTAAAATTATTCTGAAAACTTAATGTACAAGGCCAGAGGTTATTTCAGAATATGGCATGTTTATGTGTTTGTACATATATATTTTTATTTATAACTGGGAATGTCTCTGTTATTACAAAGATGTTAAATTTCCTTATGTTCTCAGTGGTTTTCTTAGTTTTTATTAAGTTTGGACTGGTGATTTTTTTTTAAGTCAGCAGCACTAGTTAGGAAGGTCTGTTGGATAGGTTTCCTACTGGGGAATCATATCTATTTGTGAAATTCGGGTGGGGAATCATTATTAAAAGTAGTTTAAAGAGCTGATTGGCAGGGGGGAAAAGAAATCTCTGCAGGGAAAATCTTGCTGGGGAGGGAAGAGATACAAGGGAAATCTTGTGGGCAAGAGTTTTCTTTTGGGGTAATGCACACAGTGGGACAGCAAAAGATGGCGGCACAATGTGGCATGCGATGGAGGTACAGTGAAGTAGTAAAATGGAAGAGCAGGTAAGTATGTTCCTGGAGACAGAGGATGAGCCCTGATGGAGCTGCGGAGCTTGTGAGGGTGGCAGATGAGTGAAGGAAGTGTAACTGCAGCTACCAGCTAGGGTCACTAAGTAGTACTGTGCTGAATAGCTCTGAGAAAATGAGGTGAGTATAGAAAGGCCAGTGGTGACTTTGGCAGCTGTCACAGTTAAGAGGGTTATGGGGCTGGAATAAAGAAATGATCAGGATGATGAGAAAGATCAGATTCTATAGGTACTATGGGGAAAGAAATAGTCGGCATGGACTGGAGAGGAGACAGACACAAAGATGGTTGTCAGTATCACAAGTGTGGTATCTCTGTAGAAGAAGAATCTGAGGTTATTTTTGGACATGTTGTATTGAGAACTGTTACAGAATGTCTGAAAAAAAATATGTGAAACTCAAGTCAGGATAGAGGACTTGATAAAAGAGGACTCAAAACCCAATTAATTTTGTTGTGGAGTTTGTGTAATTTGTATTTGAGCCATGTGAGTAGATACAATTTTTGAGGGAAGGAGCTCCCTTTGGACCTAACAGAAGTAAGAATCTGAGCCACTGGGGAAACTTCCAGCATAATGTGTGTATGTGAGCGTGCATTAACTTTTGGTAGTCCCTCTGGTCCTTGTTTTCCTCTTTTTCAGAGAACATAATGGTGCAAACTTGCTGGCTGGAATAGCTCTGTTTGTACAAATTTACGCTTTTGTACGTGTATTACACAGATACCCTGGTTTTTATGCCTAGTAAACCTGGTTTCATGCAAGTGTTTCTGTACCCTGAGGTGCATCTGTATCATGGTAATCATGTACAGAATGTAAGGCAGAATTGTTGAAAGCGGATCAGGACAGATGGTGAAGGCTGAAGCAATTATGTTAGTTTTGTGTGGTCAGCTACATCAGGGGTGCAAATGAGGACAAGGATGAGGTACGCATGCTCATGCCAAAAGGTGGCACTGCCAGATCCCTTCAAGAGTGGCCATCACACTTTTCTCTTGGAAGTTAAATTCAGGTGTCCCTTTTTAGGAAGCTGGGGAGGAGAGTATCTGGGTCTGAGGACTCCAAGTGTGAGTGAGCTCAGGATCTGAGTAACCCCTCCAGAAACACTGTGTGATTAAATTGAATACACACAAGTCCATGGGCCCCGATGAGATGCACCCAAGAGTGTTGAGTGAACTGGCTGACGTTGTTGCTCTACCACTCTCCATCATTTTCACAAGGTCACGGCAAATGGGAGAGGCGCATGAGGACTGGAGGAAAGCCAGTGTCACTCTAGTCTTCAAAAAGGGCAAGAAGGAAGATCCCGCAAACTACAGACCAGTCAGCCTCACCTCCATCCCTGGAAAAATGGAGTGGCTCATTCTGGAGGTCATCTCTAAGCACATGGAAGACAATAAGGTTATCAGGAGTAGTCAGCATGGATTTACCAAGGGGAAATCATGCTTGACTAATCTGATAGCATTCTACAATGT
>JAVSBS010004488.1:0-10427 GCA_033124195.1 Coracias cyanogaster | reverse complement strand
TGTTGGGAAGAGCCTTGGTGCTGTACGAGCACTGCTCAGGAGCAGTCACAACACGGGTGTGTTATCAACACCCTTCTGTCTCCCAGCACAAAAACACTTCTGCTATGTGGAAAACTAGCTCACCCAGGCCCACTACACAGCTGAAGTGCCCAGGTGGGCACAGGGAGAAGGTGCAAAGTAGCACTTTTAGGTAGGTTTAGCAGCCTCTCCAATTGCACCTGTGTTACCCAGCGTTTCCAGGGTGGCCAATACCAAATATTCAAGTGATCTGTTTTGCCTGTAGGCTCTGTTGTAGCTTTGCTGAGGGCTCTTCTGTTGCTTCGGCAGTTCCGCAAGTTGAGGGTCTTCCTCTGAAAGTGAGGGTCCAAAAAAGCTATCAGTGGGACCCCCCCAGATTACAAAGTTAGACCAGTTTTCCCTGTATATTACTACAAAGGTAAATCAGGTGATCTGCACCTAGGTCTGAAATCTGGGTTTAAGCTTGCATAGAAGAATGTTTCAGCACCCATGGTTATGATGATGTATGCTCCTACATGGACCATGAAGCTTCTAAGAGTTTACTGCAGGGGTCTTTGCAATGTGCAGATGAGCTAATGATGATGGACTGTAAGAGCATTTCTCTGCCTTTTAGAAAGCGTGATCCCAGAGGAGCTGGAACTTGTAAGAAGGCACTGGCAGTTCAGACTGCCTTTTCTGTGAAATGGACAGCTTACCAAACCTCTTGGGAGCTTTGCTCTGTTATTACGAAGCCTCCAGTAAGACATCTAGGCTGCCTTGCAAATGCCACTGCACTCTGGTTTAAGCTGGGGATGACACAGAGTCCCTGGTACCTCCTGTAGCTCCTGGTTTACTATTTGTTAGAGCTACATAAGCTTGTGGTGATGTTTTGTGCTCCCTTTCAAAGCAGACTTTGCCCCTTTATCTCTTTTTCAGGAGTCTGTCTAGTTTCAGCCAGCTTGTAATTGTATTTAACAAATGGCTGGCTTATTGTTGTTTTTCTCCTGGGAAGGCACGCTAGAGTTGTGCACCAGCTGACAAAGAGAAGCCTTTCATTTTGAGAAGGAATGGGAAACTTGTCAGGACTGACAGGAAAGTTTCTGAAGGCAAGGATCAAATTAAGCAGTCTTGCCTTCTGTCTGTGCCACAAATACGTAGAAGAACCTGAAGGACAAAGACTGTGGATTAAAATCTTAAATAGATAAATGCCAAGCCAATCCTAAAATGGGTTAAGCCTTTCTAGCAGACAGTGGCTGACATGACAGCATCTGGGCCCATATGCTTTCTGGTCCTTTTGAAATTCTTGAGTTACTGTTTTTGCCTTGAACTTAGTTTTGGCAAGGGCACCCCTTGAAACCTTGTGCATTAATTCACCCAGGACTTCCACTGTGGTTCAGCAGCTGTATAATCAATCACACACAAGAAATGGAAGTGAATGGAGAAGTTGTTACAGAGACGTAGTGCACACTGTGTTTAAACTAAGGCCTGGAGCTTGGTCATTTTGAAGTAATGCAAACTGTTCTGTGTTGTACAGGGCTCCTTTTGGCCCTGAATGTTCAGTGACTTAGTAGTCACTGGCGCTTTATTTTAACATGTGTATATTTGGCAGAATAAGGACAAAAACTCAAAAATGCCTGGAAAAGTCTAGCAAATGCATGAAAATTTTCCCCGGGGAGCCCTACCACGCAGTGAATCCAGACAAAGGTGGTCAGACCAGGGAGCTAGAATGACTGGTGAATGAAGAGACAAAATATGATTTGTAGGATGATGTTTCTGGCACATCTTAGTTATTTCTAGCTTTGTCTTACTTGACGAGTGTTAATCACACTGATAAAACAGTCAAAGGAGGAATAATAGAAAGTCTCTGATCTGCAATACTATGCCTTTATCTGTAGTGTTCAAAGTGTACGTGGGGTAATGAAATAAGAATACTTACTGGGGTTTTTTTTTATTTAGAGGCTACAAAACAACAGGTGCAGATTTGTGAAGGAAACTTAAGAGATTTCTCTGATGTGATTTGTGCTCCTGGTGATTACGTGATGTGAAAGTAGCTGCATTCAGCCTTAGCCAGAAGAACACTACTTGCTCCAGGATAAAAATAGAGCTTTAAAGAAGGCAAACAAATTACCTTCTGACTACTCCAGTCTCGAGTTATTCAGAGAAGCTCCCACATGCTACTAACAATGATAAGATGTATTAAACAGCCAGTAAATTCTGCTATACAGAAAGTGATTGCCACATAAATTGAGAAGATAAAACTCAGATAATATTTATGTACACATTGCTATTAAGTTCAATAGTAACTGCTTGCATAATAATAATTTTTTTTTTTAAATCTCCTTTCTAAATCATAGGGGGAAACTGGAGCATGGAGATCAAATTTGTAAACAAACTGGGTAGCTCAAACTTGGACAGTACTCTCGAATAAAAAGGTAAGGTTCAAATGAACTCACTGAGGTATGGATGCTGATTACTTCAGGCTTCCTTGTTAAGGCTGATATGAAGGCTGCTAAATGTGAAATAGTTTATAGCAGTGCTGTCATAGCAATGATGGTCTAAGAATAGAAGCAAGATAAAGCTTGTAAGGAAGGAAACTGTTGTTACACCTGCTGCTTCAGAGTATGTATAGGGGGGTAAGCAGCAGAGAAGATTCAGATCGAAAGCCATAAATCCTCCTGTTCCCTAACAAATATTGTTGCTGGAAACATGGTAGATTGTATTTTAATTTATGGTAGTGGGTGGTGGTAGTATTTGGCATCCAGCTGTCCTCACTCCTCATGTAAATAGACTATTATTTAGGGAAGAGTATTTTGTTCCTCTTCAATGTCTCTATGGAGAAAGCCAACAAGACTTCCAGTTATGCTCATAGATTTTGTGTATATGTGAAATACAAACACCTGTTTATTTTCCATAAAGTAGTAAGTCACCAGATGGTAAAGATGATAAAAATCTTGACCATGCTGCTCTAGCTGGATTTGTACCAGTAAGTTGGAGGTGAAAGGTACCATATGGTACTGTTAATCCCCAAAGCATTTGTTATTCCTAAAATAATTTTCAACACCTTTTAGTGTTGACATCTCTCTTTCATTAATGTCCACGCTTATTTATGTGGACAATGTTCAGATGGAGTGTAAGGTAGAGTATTTGGCTTTGTGTTCTTTTTATGTGAGCGTTCCTTACGTTCAGTGCCAGCTAGAAAATTAATTGTCCTTGGATAGTGAGTTGGGGGCTTACGTGAAGTGAGTTGGTTGTCTCATTGCAATCTCCAGTGGATATGGACTGCCACTGGCAGCCTCAGCAGAGAGGCAAACTGCAAATAAGTGTTGTAACTTGTGAAGTGATAAATGTTCTTGTGGATAATGTCTGATTATTACAACGAAGAAGGTTTAATGTGAATGATGAATGGTGCTTATTGTTACTGCTGGCAAGAATCTACCAGACTGTGATGAGACTGTTCTAGGTTCTGAGAGCAGGGCTAATTTCAGACACAGGGAGAGTATTAAAGATTGGACCTTGGTGCCTGCATGGGTGGGTGGCAGTTTTGAAGGGAGATGCTAAAGACAAGATCAGTGTTGAACAAGTTTATCTAGACTGTAAGACTTCGAGGCTGGCCCATGATCATCTCTAGAGCCATAGAACACACTTTAGGATTCAATGGTTGGATGTTCTTCAGGCTTTTAAGTGTCCAGAGGGGAATGTTCAGCCAGCTTTCCACAGAAAGCACCCTGATTGCAACACACTGCCTCCAGAACTGGACTGAAGCATGTTGAATTGGATCAAAATAAGGAAATATGTTTAATGTAACCACATCAGCACTGAAATAGCTTCTGCTTCAGACATTGCAATCGTAGGTGCAAAATACTAGTGCTTGAATTAAGGCTGTTTGACTGGACAGTTCTGCCTTCTGAGGAATGTTTTATATTATGAAAGCATGACAGTAAATACTGTTTATGTATAAAGAAATAGAACCAGAAGCTTTTAATCTTAAGAAACACCTTGCAGCAGATTTTTCAGAAACGTGTCACTATCTAAGTTGACACGTTGCTTATTAGAAGTGATAGGCTTAAGCATTCCAGCATCACTTAAAGAAATATTTTAAAAGCAAGAAAAATGTCAAAGCTTATGCTTACACTTGAATAGGACTGCATTTACTCAGTTTTCCCTTAAGAAGCAAAGACAGTACCAGTAGTTAATGTCTTCTGTAGTGCAGTCAATCATGGAACCAGTTTCTATAGTAAGCTATGAGGAGAGCTGTCCTTAGACCCTGAAAGCAGAGAACACTTTTATCTCTATGGTTCTGTCTGCCCAGGAGACACTGGAAAATGTCAGTTTTGCAGCTGCTGTTTCAGTATTACCATCCTTGGCGGTGAGCAGTGCCCAGCAGCCTTCCAGCCTGCCCTGTTTGGAGAACCAGCACAGGGTGGTGAGTGTGCCAGGAGCGAGTACCCACAAATATGTAGCACCAACCAAAACTAGAGCACCACTTGTCAGCCTAACTGAACTGCCATATAGTTACGGGGGGAGTGGGCTTGGCCTTGCTACTCTTGGTAAGGGGTGGACAGGGGATCTTGCAGAGAAGACACCTGCTGTCAGTATGGGTGCAATGAAAAGGGCGATGCTGGCTGCCCCTGTGGGCCTATCTTTTCCAAGCCACCAGTTACCAGCCACTCCAGCAGTTGCTGCTGCCAGCCCGGCTTTCCCGAGCTCTGTTACAGATCAAGGCAGTAGATCAGCCACCACTCATGTTGTCCTGTGTGCTCTCCTGCTATAGGCTTGGAGACAGCTCTGCCATGCACAGACTAGCTCAGTGCTGGATGCAGCCTGAGTAGCCTCATAGTCCATGTACAACAGCTTACCCAAGAAGGCAAAATAATCTACACTGAACTTCAGTCTGCGCTACCCTGCACAGGATCTTTACTTGTAGACCGTTGGCCTGAATCCAAGCTTAGCTGATAGTCTTCCCTTTTAGTATAATGTTGACTGTTTGTGATCTGCATATTCTATGGCAACTTTACCGAGCTGACAGTTGCTTGGAAAGCTGTGGTTGTTTTTGGCTTTCTTGCTGATGCTCAGAGGAACCACGTACGTCCATATAGTATTTTGAAGTCAGCTGCAAATGAGATTTAGTCAGTTGGAGTCAACGAAAAGCCTTTTAACTAGAGTAGACTGATACATCTATTCTTGCTTCTTGGGATGGAGAACGAGACTCCAGAAGTGACTATTTGCTCACCTATTCACACCATAAAAAGTGGGGGAAGTGTAGTATCTCTGCCCCACATCAACAGGTATATAGGTGCAGACTGTCAGCCATGCCCTTGATTTGGAATTAATATGAGAAGTGCTTTGTGCATATGGCATCCTTAATAGTTATCTATAAAACAATCCTGTGTCTTAGTGAGATCCTCTGCTGCATTTTGAGTTTAAAAACAAAACAAAACCCACTACACCAGCTTTGGAAAAAGCTCTTGCAATATTTTATTACAGAAAGGTTAAAAATGAAGACATGACTGGATCAATAGGAGGACGTTCTGTTCTCAGCCTCTGAATAAAGGAAGTTTAGAGTCAGAGTGGTATCTGGAAGCTGCTATGGATGTAAGTTTTACCATAGTGGCATGCAGGATTGGACTTTGGGAGTAAATGTCTGAGTATGCAGTCATTATGGATAAAGGATAATTAAAACAGAAAAGTTCATTTGGGAAGTTAAGAAGGACGGTCTAGGTTTTGGAAAAAAAAAATTATATATATGTTTGTGAAAAAAATACATAAAGGTAGAGAGATTTCAAGTTTTGAGTTTTGGCACCACTAAGAAACTCAAATGCTCTTCCCCTCAGCCCTTCCTCCCCCAGTCTGAAGGTATTCCTTGCCTTGGCTCTGGTTCATTTCATAGATCATTTCAGAGGTTAGATTTTTAACTCCAGTTTTGCCATGATTTTTGTGTGGAAAAAACAGAGCAGATGTTTCAGTGCACATACCAAACAGACACAAAGTTGAAATGAGTATTTCCTAGAGTGTCTCATGTCCAGCAGTGGAAATGTCCCTCCAGGCTTCCTCCAAAGTTTGAGGAATTCTGTTCTTTTCACTCCTGTTGTGAAAATATATCTGTCCTTTGTCCTGCCCCTAGTAAGAAAGTTGAAAACCAGAGGTGGACAGGACTGCTTGCTTTTCATTCTACAGTTTCACCTAGACTTTTGTTTCTGACTTGTTGCTGACCCAGGCTGTAGCCAAGCTTTGCCATTTGTCTGTTTTTCTCCCCTTCTTTGCCCCTTCTTCCCACCCCTAAAGGCATCCTGAAGAGGGATCCAACTGACATAGATGTAGAGCAGTTAGTATTGCTGTTGCTAGTGGGCTGGTTTGAACACTTCTTTATTTTGAACCGAGCTCTAATTAGGCACTTCCAAGCTGAAGCCCTTTGATACTGTTTCCACTACCCAAAGGAGCGAAGGCTCAAAGTGGCAGGGTTTTGAGGCAAATATGGTGTAGATCAGCAGAGGTCCTGAAACACCAAGTAACTCCAGCTGTGAGAGAGCTGATGATCTTAGAAAATCCCATCAAAGAGTAAGTAATTGTGCTTTGCTGTACGAGCTCAGTTTTCCAGAATGAATTCCATGTAGGTTTGCACACGGGTTGATATCCACAACTGGATAAATACATTTGGTTTTCAAGTTTGTTCCCTGAATGCATCCTCTATTTGCTGACTGGTCTTTGCTAGATTTGAGGCTTCCCACTTTCCGAAGCAGAACAGGCACTGTGTACAACCATTTTGACATTGTACATCAAGTGGTTTAGTTAACTAGAGCTAGTTTTAAAATATTCATGAGACATTCACAAGGGCTGAAGAATTCTCGTCTTTGGTTTTCTATACTACAGTGCTGAATAGGTCTCCTATTTTTGCTGGGTTTTCCTGTGTATTTTTTTCTCCATGATCTGCCAGCTCAAGTTTTTCATGTTATAAAATCATCTGCTTTTTGCACACAAATAATTAAACAGTGGGTTGTTTTGTTGCATGTTTATGGAACATACTGGTCAGCACAGCTAATCAGGGTTTTTATATCATGACGTAGGACACTGTGCAATGCTCCATCTGGAGAGAAGTGTTTGATGGTTTACAAGTTTGTTCACAGACAGCTGAGGGTACTTGATACAAGACAGTTCTCAAATAGGTGCTGAGTAGGGAAGCTGCAGAACCCCAGCTATACTCACTCACACACATCCCTCACTAATATTTCAGAAGTAAAATTTTCCAGCTAACCTCCTGGGCTAGATAGGTATGCTGTACCTAATCCTTCCCCCCTGCTTATCTCTGGATGTGGCAGCAGCAGGTTGTAGAGGGCGTGACTGGGCAAAGCAATCAGAGTTCTGCCCCCTCCTCCACAAAGCAATATTAAGGATACTTGGCCAGGAGCAGCTTATTGACTTGAAAATGTATCAAACCATAGTGATTAGGGGATATTTCTTCTCTTCCTTATACAGAAAAACAAAACTTTAAAATAATAACTTGTTCCTTTATTGTTCCTAATATGGCTTTCTTCCTTCTTTCCAGGCTAAATGATCCCTTTGTGGAGACTGATCTGTGCTGACAGCAAACTGTAGACTGGTTCTCTGCTACGAATGTCTCACCAGCAGCCTCTGTTTCCTTTTTCACTTGGCAGGTAAGCGCAAAACTCTTATGTGCTTTGCCCTTTGGAAAATGTCAGTGGAGTCATGTGGTGTGCTAAGAGAGGGGCTCAGAACACATACCATCAGCTTTACTCTTAAGTCATCTGCCCACTGACTCTGCTTCCTGTTACCTTGGTGTATTCAGTGTTGCATTAGACATAACATGTCCCACCAGGAGCTATATGTATAATGCAAGAGGTTTGACTCTCTTGAAAGGTCAGTCTCTGCATATGTGAGGCTTCCGGTTATGTTCACTGCAAGCCTTGGGAGGATATTTCATTGTGGAGCCCCTTGTGGAGGGGGTCTGTAGAGCCACATTGCCTTCCTACCATATGTGTGGGTTTCTGTCCATACCTAAGGGGAGCATGTAGAAAGCAAACCCTAAAAAAGTAAGTATAGAAAGAGTTTTAAATTTTTTTTTTCAGTGCTGTTTGTTTTGGCTTGTTTTTTTAAAATCGAAACGTTAAATAAGAAATAACAAGAGAAAAACCATTTTTTTTTTTAAAGCCTGCGCAACAGTCTCTGGTTTACTGGAGAACTGTGTAAAGCATTTTTGTAGATCAAAACCCTCTGATCTTCACATCTGAAAACAGGGAAGGGAACAACAGCCACTCCCTTCCTGAGCAGATGACTGGAACTGCGAACAGAGATCCACAGCCAGCAGTTACCTGTAGGTCACGCTGGGAGACTCGAGCCCTGCGCTGCTAGAGGTGCTTTGCATCCCCCTCCCTTTCCGGGACAAGAAATCATGTAATCACTGGGCTTTATCAGCTTTAGGTGGAGCAGAGTGAATTTCCTTGTAACTGTCTCCCATGAGCAGATGGAGGTCTTTCACTTTTGGGGTTGCTGGCATGCTCACTGCTCAAAGCCTGCGTCTTCCCTTGTCCTCTTTTATCCAGCCACATGCCTGCATTACTGCATAAAGTTTTGATGTATGGCTGTATTCATTATTGTTCCTGCTTTCATTTCTGTTCAAGCTACGTCAGCCTTTCCAGAAAGGCATACTTTCCCCATCTGGTAATCAGCTGTGGAGATGCAATCACAACTGCAGTTAACACTAACTCTGATTTGTGTTTAATATGAGGTTTTTGAATAACATTTTGACCTCTAATGATTCAAGACAGATAGTATTTTTTGTTGTTTTGGTTTTATAGATGAGGGGGAGGGGGGCAGTCCCTTATAAAAGGTCAGGATTTAAGTGTAGTTTACTCCAACTTAAATACATAATATATAAACATAATCCTTAGAAGTGCTGATAGTAGAATTGATTTTAAAAAAATAGATTGGCATGCATCCCATGAAATTCCAGTACTAAGGGTATTTTTCTTCCTGAAACTAATGAGTCAAAATCTGATTTTGTGTTGAATTGCATAGGAAAACTAAAAGCACAAGTTTTGAGGTAGTGTTCAGCTGGTTCCTTCTGAACAGCTGTAGTACCTCAGGCAAGCTGTCATTTTAGTCCTGCAACCTGCTGTCATCCTCCAAGCAGAGCTGTCTGCCATGAGAGTGTTTCCTACTGCTAAGGGCAGGGGTTGACCCAGCAAGTAGGGCGAGAAGTAGCATGGGCAAGAGGCCAAGAAGACAGGAACTCAACTAGAATTCCTAGGCATCATTAATAGCCTAGAGTAGGAGAGCCAACTAGTGTTGAATGTGGCAAAACCAAAACCTTCCCACTTGGAGTGACAAATGAAAAAATTTCCTTTCCTGGCCCAGAAATACCTTTGGATTTTTTTTCAGTTGAGAAACCAAAGCAAATGGATGGACATTATGTAGAACATAAAGCGCCTGTTTGCAAAATGGATCAAGTAGCAGAAAGGTAAGATAGAAATGCTGCTGCTGTTTTAGTTAGTTACACTTCAAGTGAGCAAAGCACCATGAAATTCCTGCATGCTTTCTACTAATATTTAAATAGTAACAACGCCCCATCCCATTTCCTGTGCTGTACAGACCGTTTACAGATAGACAGATAAATTGGTATTGGTGAATGTTTTTGCTTTGTGTCATAATAGAATGAGGTGACTACCCCTGCACTGGAGCTTTAGCACCTTAACATTTCTGCTGTCCAGAGACTCCATGTGGAAGAGGGCCCAGAGTCCTCTCATGCTCCTTTTGCAGACTTTCACAACAAGGACCAATTCAAGCAGGTCTGATGATGAACATGAGTGAAAGTCTTGATTGTAAAAGGCTTTTTCCATTTTAGCAATTAATCTTAAAATTCTTAAAAATCTGAACTTTATCCAGGCTTTCTTCTTTTGGAGGAAATAGAAGAAAATCATAGTTTCATCTGTCTCTGAGGACCTGAAGAAATCTGTTTTCTGGGACCAAATTGTTAATGGAGCTCACAGATCAGACCTTTACAGAATAGCTAAAAAGTACTGAGTAACTGAGTATCTTTTTGCTGGGCAAGGCCCTGTCCTTTACTGAAAAGCTACCATATAAAGGCAAGCGTGCAGTTCTGGAAATGCTGTCAGCCTTGCAGCTCTGAATGCTTGTTCTCTGTTTGAACTTCCAGCCATGGTGGAATTCTACCACTGTGGACTGGTGCCTTGGGGTGTAAGAGGGCAGGCCTTGAGAGACCTCAGAAATAATACAGGCAGAACCTACACCAAGTGGTTTTTGCAGTACCTGGCACTGTGGTCACAGAATCACAGAATCATCATGGTTGGAAAGGACCTCCAGGGTCATCAAGTCCAACCTCTGTCCCAGCCTCTCTCTAACCACTACACCATATCCTCAAGCACCACATCTGTTTGTTCTTTAAACACCTCCAGGGA
>JAVSBS010004487.1:0-15854 GCA_033124195.1 Coracias cyanogaster | reverse complement strand
GGCTTAGGTGGTCAGTCAAGGTAAAGGAAACATTATGTGTCCTATAGCCCCACAATTCATTCCCAAATCCATTCCTCTTCAGACGGGCACCTAAAATAAAGTAGTAACAGGCAAACATTGAGCAACTGAAAATTTTATTGCACCAATCAGTCAAAGGAGTATTTGATTTTACTTGAGCAAAACAAAGTCAAAAGACAAGTGAGACCGTGTCACATCACGTAAACGGCCTTTTTATTCTCATGGTGAATAGCTGAAAATGGATCAATGATCTTGTTTATTGGAAGAAATAAGAGTATTGTTCCCAGAGTGCCACCTGACCTTCTGAAAGCCAAGTTCTACTGTAAAATACTTGTCATGGTCAGTTTAACAGCAAGGTCAGTCTTATAAGCACAACTACCCTGAGATCATGGGTATTCAAAACAAAGGAAGCTGCAGAAGGTCCACAGGACCTACCTGGCCCATTCTGTCTTCTCAATGGTACTGCATCAGATGTTTCCTCTCTCTTCCTATTCCCTAGGGGTCCATTTTCTGACTTGACACCTTCCAAATTTGAGCCTAACCTCTACTCCAAACTAGCGTAACTTGCAGGGATCATCATTTATGGGCATGGTCAGATAAAGGTCACCTGGACAAAGCTGCTAAAACAGCTGTCCATGTTAAACTCCTCTAAAGTCTCCACAGGGCATGTCCCAGCACCCTTTTCACCACAGCCAGGAGGGAACTTACCCACAGATTTGTGAAGGTAACCTTACGATGTGGCCTGAGGCAGAGTTCCTTACCTGGGAAACAAAAGAGTAGGGATTTAGGAACAAAGGAGCCGCAATCTCTGTACCAACAGCTTTTTGAAGGGCTGTGGGGTAGGCTTTGAGACACTTCAAATGGTGTAGTTCAACTCTACATACTCAGATAAACTATTTGGAACCGTCAATGGATTTGAGTGAACTGCAATGAAAAAAAACTAGATAACTTGTGACAAATCTGTAAATTGCCACCAAAGGTTTTAGATCAACAATAAGAAGAGGTTCTTCAGCAAACAGAGGCTTACTCAAGGCATCACCAACAAAACCCACCCTAAAGCAGGACTTTTCCCCACCCCTATGGTATGCACAATTGTAGACACTGCTGTACCAGACGTGAGCAGCATTCTTTTTTCTGAGGGCTCAGGAAGTGAAAGAAGGTTCCCAAAAAGTAATTTCAGATATCCCAGGGGAGTAGAATTCAGCAACTGGCACCTACATGTGAGTTCCAAGTGTCAGGCTTGAGCCCCAGGCCTCTCGGGACAGCCAGGGCCAGTGCAGGCCAAGTAATTAAGTTCTGAAATAGATGCCAATTACCCAGAACTTCTACAGCTTCTGCATGATCTCCAAAAAACCATATGATGGCCTGAACTTCCTAGATTAAAATCAACTATTGGAAAACACCTGCAGAGAAAACAAACCAGTTGCCAAGAGATGTTTTTAAATTCAGTTTTATTTCAGAAGAGGAAGACAATATAATTCGTTTAGCAGACACAACCAACATTAAAGGTGAAGCCTTATTATTTTCCAGAACTCATTAGGATTTTACGATCAATATTCCTTTCACCCACTCACATAGCTCTTTCAGCTCCCACCTGCCTGATCAGGGAAAAAATCCAACTGAACCCCAGAATCGAGCGGACAATCAGCTCATATTATTTTACTGCGTCTCTATCACAGCTTATTTTTCACAATAGGTTAGTAGCTAAATGAGGTGGGGAGGGAGCTTAGTGCAATGAGGATCCGGACTAATTACACATTACACTGATCTTTCTCTTAGGCAAGAAGAGGAAGAAGTAACAGGAAGAGCAGTTATTAAAACCTGCCAGGACTTCAGACACACAGTGAGTTGCCTGATCCTACCAAGCACCCTTCTGAAACTCCTTTGGTCTGTCAGGATTTACTTCTTTAGTGTCCAAGCTGAGCGTTGGAGTTTTGAATAATTACCCCCTAACTGGGGAACACTTTCCCAATAATTATTAAAAAAAAACCACACTAGTTGGGATTTTGGCCCTTCTAAAAAACAGAAGCTCAAGCCTTGGTTTTGTTGTGTGCTTTCTTAGGTGACCAACGTAGTGTCCAAAAATTCCGTAATTATCATTTAACTATTGCTCCAAGTTCTCAAATATAAACCCTTCGTTTGTGCCAATTAGTAAGATGTGATTACGGATTATACTCCAAGACTGAAGACAAAGGAATATTAGTAAGCCAAAGAAATTCTTTGGGACCTAAAGAATAATAATAGCAAACACTCTCCAATCCAAAGGGTTCCAAAAATCTTTTGCACTGATTAAATTGTATATCCTAGGCAACATTACAAAACACCCCAAATCAGGTTTTGTACCTGTATCTAGCTGTAGATAACCCCATTTCTACAAACATGCCAGTTTAGTGTCTAACTCTGAAAACCAGCTCTGGCTGCATCAATAAGGAGCAATATTGGATGATGGCAGTAAAATAATACAATTTCAGGACTAGTTTTGAAAATGCTTCATCTTGGATTTGGCCAAGATAAAAACAGTCATGTATTTAGGGGTTAATTTCTCAGACAGTTGGAAAATTAGTATTTTTAGATATTTTAAAGTTTTACAGATCGGGAAGAACTATTTCCCCCTCTCCAAGAGCTGTAAGATGTAATCAGTTTAGTTGTAAAGTATGTAGTAAGAAAATATCCGTTCCTATCTCCCTTATACCGGATAATATTCCGACATAGTGTTAGTAAGCAAAGATTATCTTTAAATATATACACAGAATAAAAATTTACATATATTCAGATTAAGCTTTCTAGTTAGCTTCATTTCAATCACAAGGAATAAGACACAACCAAGATTTTACTCAAACAAATGCATATAATTTCACTTGTGGACGGCCTAAAATGAAATTGAGAGGAAGTGTCTACAAATACACACAGATAACTATTTTATTAGAAATTCTGAGCAGTATTCATTTTTTTAACATGAACAAGTTTACCCACAAGGATCATCACAGTATCATTACAGAAGTTCTTTTGTGTGATTTAGCCAGGAAGGTTTTACAATACAGAAACGAAGCGGTATTTTGATTAAACTTGTGTTTGCTTCTAGAAATAAAGACAATTTTAAATCTCAAATTGCCTTAAAAATGCCATTTGTTGTTAAGAAGTCATAAAGCACTAGTGTTGAAAGGCACTAGGATTGTTAGCTTGTGTTACCTAGTTTCCAATACAGATATAGGCACTTGAAAGCTTAATAAAATCCAGCCTGTAAAACACTTCTGTATTTGTGCAGAATTCTGGTACATTCATGAGCATCTTCAGCAGGTTTTCCTGCAGTCGTAAGGACGCAAAATTCAAAGTAAATCTCGGCAGCACGCTTTACAAGTTGGATCTTTCTTTGGCAGACATACGAGATGTGGACTGTGTGTATGTCCTAATTACGTCCTAAAAATATAAAAAAAAATATTCAGAGCCAGATCCATTAGAAGTACTTAGGGGAGCTTCAGAAATCAAGGAGGACTTGAAGCAGCCATGCTGGTATTCTACAGAGGAAGCCCTGAGGCCAGGAAAGGCTTGTGGAAACGGTTTGTTACCATTATGGAGAGTGGGTAATCATTTGGTCTGAAGAATCAACCTGAACATATTGCTTAGCACGTACCGTTATCTTCCAAAAGCCTTATAAGAACCCAGCTGAAACAAAGTAATTGTACATCATTGGTTAATCAACATTTTGATTAAAATAATCAGAGAGTGGGTTCCTCATTTTGTAAATCTACATGCACTGACTTTGACCATTGAATCCAATTGGGAATCGAGAGCAATTTCTCACTTTGATTTACAAAAGAAGCCAATTCACAGCCAGTCAAAACTCAACAACAGAAATCGTTAGCGTACCTTCTTCCCGCTTTCAGCATTGTATTTGTCCAGCAAAGCCTGGATACGGGCACCATAGTCAGGATGAACATCAGTGAAGTTCTTCACCTAAACAGGAAGACAGAACAGAAAAGACAACAAGAATTTTTCCCTCCTCTTCAAATGTCTTGAACACATTTTCCATTCTGTGGCCTACAAGCAGCATGTACCGATTGCCCAGGGCAGCTCGGATGCTCCATCCCTGGGGGTGTTCAAGGCCAGGTTGGATGGGGCTTTGAGCAACCTGATCTAGTGGGAGGTGTCCCCACCCACGGCAGGGGGGTTGGAACTTTGAGGGGGTTGAATCTTTGAGGTCCCTTCCAACCCAAACCATTCTATGATTCCATGAAGAAGAAAAGGAGGATGAAAACTTTTCCCAAAAAAGTTGAATTCTGAACAGAAAGAAAGGAGCTCTGAACATCTTCAAACACTGTTTCTATCATCTCACACAGAGCTCTTCCTGGTTTTAAACAAAGTTCCGCTGGGAAGGATAAAGATCTAATTCATCCCTTGCCCTGAAGTGTCTTTTTCCTTGTTTGGAGCAAAACTTTACACTGGCTATCATCTGATTTTCGAAGGACCAAGCTAAACACCTAATGACATCCTTGATGTTCAACATCAATCCCATTCTTCCCGCCAGGAACATCTTACTTTAACATGTTCTACACTATTTATATTAAACAGGCACATATCTAAGTGGTCTGTATTAATAATTCCTGCATAAGAAAAATCTGGAAGTTGCCTTCTCAGGGGAGAATTTCTGATCTTCCTTTCCACAAGCATAATCGCCATTTTGAGTTATTAGACTGCAAGAAAACCTAGAAAAAAGAGCAAAGGCTAAAAATGGAACAGGTCACTTACAGCTCTCTTCTGAATGAAGAGTTGCGCATCTTTGAGATGATCAGCAATGTTTTTACACAGCCTTTGGCGTTCATCTTCCTTCAGGACTTTGGTATAGAATTCTCGCACCTTATGATCGGAAACAAAGTTGTATTTTGAAATTCCTCAAAACAAGTCATTCCACCTCTGGCAGAAACTAATATTAGACTTTTAGGATTCATTATTACTGAAAAAGTAACAGCTTTCACTTCCTAGCCAGGCAACACTTAAAATATTTAAGCTCAAAAGGCAATCAGTTTGGGGCACGGTTTGGTTTTTTTGTTGTCAAACCATCTAACAACTCGTTCCATTTCTACCTTGAAATAACTGTTGTTTATTGAACAAACAAAAATAAATATTGCTGTTGGGGTCCAGCTCAGGAATTGATGTTGATGACATTATGTGCATACTCTGGTTTGTGTATCTGCAGACACCAATTGCAACGAGATAAAGTCACAAATTCTAGGTATCAGTGCCCAGAATACGGATGGCAAAGGTCTGCGAGAATTCACCAACTGTTTTCTCAGTAAAAATTCAGTTATTCAGGAAATTAAGCTGCATCTTTAAACCCTCATGAGAGCAGAACTTCAGGTTAGCCCAGATGCTTCAGGGAGGAGCCGTGTCTGAATGATTCTCATTAATATTCTCTAAATTCATCCTATAAACTCATGTAATAAGCAATATAAAGCCTTGTTATATATCATACCTGAGTCACATTATCTTCATTGGCACTGTTGAAGCGCTGCACATCTCCCGAAACAAACATGCGGCTCTCCTTCAACATGGGCTGATCTTCTGGACCAGTAAAGCTATTGGGATAATAGTTCGGGGCACCACCTGAAGACAAAGAAAAAAAATCCCACAAACCAGCTCTCTCAGATGAAGTCAGATGACAGAAAATATTCTTTCCTAGAAGAACTTAAATTACCCAATTATGATTCCCTTTATTAAAACCAGTTGTCACGTTATCTGTCAACATACCACTCAACATCAGGAGCTGGGTCTTTAAGACAAATAGAATTTCAACTTTTAAGGGGAAAAAATGGTGGGGTTTTTTTTTCCCCCCCCAGAAATTAGGAAGTCTGGCCACTCACAACACTGCTCAGACGGTTTTAGTAGATGAAGTTGTGGAAGTCATTAGAAGTTCTAGTCCAAGGTAGCATAAAAATATACTTTCACCTACATATCTGAAGTACTACAAATATTATCTATGTAAGGAGTTTATTTTAAGCGTATAATGAACTTAGAGAACTGCATAAAAATAAACTTATTATCTGTTCTTGGACAGGAGCAGCCTTTTTGAGTATTTTATAAAAGTATTTCCCTCTCCTCCCTCAGCAAGTATGAGAATTCGTAGCCCAGGGGAATACAGTGTTTGGCAGGAGGCAGAGCTTAAGTACATCCGTGTTTACTCTCAGGTTTAAAGCGGTCACACTTGGGCAAACGCTGACAGAACATAACCTGCTGAATAGGGGCGAAGTTAAAGCTCTAGTCTTGGCATTTATACTCTGGCCTTTCACAATCTCTTGGAAATCAGAAAGCAAAGCAGTTTAACAAAGTGGGGTACATGAAAGTCAGTCTTGAGATTTAAATAATGCAAATGTCGTTTTCTCAAAGGCGTTTGAGGCCATCTCTGTTATTTTTAGAATAGATTTTTGCCTAAACAGAGGTAGCAATTCTGTGAAACTTTCTCCGGCATATCTAATTTTAAGTAACAAACATTTTAGAATTCTTTCTATTAAGTACCCTTGAACCAGCGTTTCTCTACAAGCCTTTAAAGGAACACAAACTAAGGACATGGCTGAATTCATTTGACTGGGGATGTCCTCCTGCAAACCTCCCCCTCTCTTATTAGGGGTTCTAGTCTATAGTCTATATTCTGTTTTATCTATAAATGATCTATTTCGAAGCCTTAAAACACATCTTAAGCTTCACTTGGTTTTTACCTTTTTAACCAAACTCTTTGCTCCCTGACCAAACATCCAAAGTCTCCTTCCCTGGGAGAGATACATCCCATTCCAAACAATATGTAAAGATGATAAATACTGTGCTTTTCAGGAACCAGGAAGAAAAGCCTTTTTTCCCCCCCCCCCCGCTTTGTTTGCAAAATTAAAAATTAGTTTATTTGTAGCAAATAGAAGTTACAGACATAAAATTGAGAAAAAACACTTCTATTTAAGAGACTATCAAGTACTATAAACATGGTCGAAGTTGTATAAGGAACATCCATGCGCTTCTTTTAAAGTCTTAAAAAAATATCAGTAATGTGTTCTAATTATGCAATTACAATAAATAATAATAAATTGACAGCTTAACCCCTCTAGCCTAGAGAAAATCAGAGCTATCTATTTATACTGACACAATCTCATGATACCAGAACAAAAATCGCTTTTCTGAAAACAATTTTATTTGCCGTGTCATTCACACAGGGAACAGAAATACCCGCAACTATACAAGCACAATCAGGGCTTCTAAGAAAGGTCATTACCTACCACAAAACAGGTCTTGAATTCATCTGGATAGCGTGAAGTAAGTTATTTTTTGATTGCTGGCAAGCATTGAGTTAAAGAGTCTTGGGAATGGGCACACGGACAAATTTAGGGCACGCTACGGAACAGAGCATGTGGTGGGCTTGTAACGACTGCAGGTGAGGCCAGCCAGCTAAACTCAAAAAGGATCTAGTAATATCAGGAAAGGTACTAGAAGGCCGACAAATATTTGAGAGAGAAGGAACAGTTTTCACATAAAAGGAAAAACAAAGAGAAGACTGAGAAGTCTGAAGCTCAGGAAGTTACACTGTGACGTTCCAGTTGTGGGGAGAAGTCACAAGAGACTCTGAATAGCTGAGGAGAAAAAGTAGCATTTCTCGAGGTGTAAGTTAGTAATATCCAATCAAATAAGCCCTTTAGGAACTATCTAAAAACCCCCTGTGAACAGAAAAGAATTCTGCAGCAGACGTGTAATATCATTATATTTAAAGCTATTTTCGTTACTACCTTGGTTGTCAGAAACACACATTGGTCCATCCCTCTGGTAGTTGGCCACGCGGGTTCTGAAGGGGCAGTTGACAGGAATTTGCAGGTAGTTGGGGCCCAGACGGTGTCTGTGAGTGTCAGGGTAGGAGAAAAGTCGTCCCTGAAACATTTATCACAAACACGAACGATTACTTGCTGCAAGAGATCCCTTAAATGGTCTATCCCAGTTCAAAGCACTATATATTAAATAGAAATGGGAGAAGACCGTTTCCTTTGTAATGTGTATTCTTGACATACTTCAAATTATGACACTCGGCCACAAACCAGCGTTGCTGGAGTACCAGTGAAGAAGGGCAAGTCGAGCTGCATTTCTGCAGCTTGGGTATTTCCTACCCGCTTCAGAACACTAAACCTATTCTGAAGCAGGAAAATTTCGAGATGAAAATGACTATAACTGAGCTAAATATTACTAAGGAATAATACATTTTCCTACTTCTTTTCAACTTCAGATTTAAGAATTGGTTAATGTGAAATCTGGTAGTATCTTAGTACTGAGCTCAATCTGAAGCAGTTCTAGTGATGTCTGGACACCCTTAAGTTTGTGGGCACAACGATGCAAAACAAGAGAACTGCACGATGGTTGAAGACTTTATCCAGTGAAAACTGCCAAAATACCTTCTTGTTTCCATGGATATAATTTGAAACAACAACCTGGTTTTAATCTGGAAAAGCATAGATGGAACCATGACTCTACAGCCAGTCTTACGGGATATTCTGACCTGTAAGACATCCGATACTACTCCTAAAGAACAGTCTTGTGGTTTGTGTCGGGAATTAATTATATCTCTATTTCAGAGCAGTTGAAGTCCACCTCTCCTCCCATAAGCATTTCTAATTCTAAGATATACTGTAAAAGCATGAATAAATACACATTGCTGCTCTGGTTTGATCCTGTACTTCTGGCCAGACGGACAGATTTCCCCATCAGCTTTGACTGGCTGCAGGCACCCTCTAAATTCTAATATTTGCTCTTTAGTTCTTTCCCATTCTCTTTATATTTAAATTTTGGATGAGCACGTGAAATCGTGCTCATTAAAAAAAAACAACCACCAATAAATAAATAAGGTGCTTTTTTAGCTGTCAGGTTTACAGCTGCTACACAAACACTGGTAGGAACGCTTTCAAAAACAGCAAAACAAAATGCCCTTTGGGTAAAGTCTTAGGTAGTTTGTTTGGAGTTTACCTGCAGCATTTTATCCGGGCTAGGCTCAATACCAGGCGGCATGTTGCTCGGATCGTACGCCATCTGTTCTACCTCTGCAAAGTAATTAACGGGATTCCGGTTCAAGACAAGCTTTCCCACAGGGATCAGAGGGTAGTCACCGTGTGGCCAAATCTGTCAGATGTAACACACATGCATTAAGATCAACATTATTATAGTATTATTCAGGTTAAATAATTACTAGGCAGCATTTGCCCCATTTTTAAATCCTAACTGAGAAAATACATCACTGAAGAGATTTATTTTCCGCTAACAAAGATTTAGAGAAATATCTTCTTTTAAGAAGTCTTAGGCAATTAATACAAAGCACTAACGCAACTTGTTTCATCATCCCAGGATCATCTCAGCACTTCGCTCCCTAAATGAAATACCCGCAGGCACTTGAAAAACTGCCTATGAATGCAATATTGTAGGTGGAACTGGCAGCAGGATTGTTTTCAGCTACTTCAAAACGCAACCAGCTTAACTACCCTTTTCTTTGCCATCTTAGCCTGTACTTTGAAGTTCAAAAGTCTTTAGCCACTTTGGGAGAGCAGTATTAGGAGGGGAAAAAAAAGAGTAATACACGTTTATACCAGTATCTTCCAACAAGCCATTGCTTGGAACAGCAACTGGAAGTCTGACCAAAAAATAATAATAATAAAAAAAAAAATCAAAACAACAATTAGAAGCTACATTATCAACTACACTTAAAAGCAGGGAGGTCAGGGTGCAGCTATCTGAGCTGAGATCACACTTTGGGAACGAAATACAGTTGTAATCGACAGGCCTGGAATCAAAGCCCATCCGTGTTTCACTGACAAAGAGCAACAGCAGATATAATAGCAATATAATTTAATCTCCAGAACTGCTGACTCAGCATGGCCATATAATAAGACTACACTTAAAAAAAAAACAGAAGGGAAGAATAAAAAGGACAGGCTAACTTTATGGATAGGGACTAGTAAGAAAATGGTGCTATTGCGTGGAAACTGTTACACTTTTTTTACAGATAAGCTCAGTTCTGGCTTTTGCTATGTTTTGATCACCCGACCTTTCTTGAACTGAAACTGAATATTCACAACAGTGTCAGAGGTACCTTAGTTAAATCAAAAGGATTAAATGGAAACTTCTCGGCTTCTTCAAACGTCATAACTTGAATATAGAAAGACCACGAGGGATAGTCCCCCTTGGCGATGGCGTTGTAAAGATCACGGATTGCGTAGTCAGGATCAGTAGAAGCCAATCTTCCTGCTTCTTCAACAGGTAGATTTTTGATGCCCTGGTCAGTCTAAAAGCAATAAGAGCAGTAGAATCAGTTTACAACATGCAGAAAGTCTTACAGACATCATTAATAAGAATATATTTTAACAACATTTCTAATCCAAGAATCTGATTGTCCATGTTCCAATCTCCCAATATGACGTACACTTCCAATAGATAACTTCGAAAAAAATAATAAATCAGTACCTTCACATGGAATTTGCAATAAACCGCTCTTCCATTAGCATTAACCAGTTTAAAAGTATGTGATCCGTATCCATTCATGTGGCGATAACCATCCGGAATACCACGATCACTGAACAAGAAAGACACCTAAAGAGAAGGACCCAACAATATTAACAGACTCACCGGATCAAGGATGAAGGGATCATTCGAGACAAAGTTGATTCCATTAATCCGTACCATTGGATGCTATCTTGAGGTTATTAATTCCTTGAGGAATTTCTACTTTAAGTTTTATGAGCGTTAATGAAATAAGACTGCTTTGGTTTTGCACAAAGAGTGACTGTGAATTAAACCTACGCGAAGCTTTACGCGCACGTGAAATATTTGGTGAAGTACAAGACGTTAACTTAGTGATAATGTTGTGATTTCCCTTGTAAGCACAGATTGAAGTTATCAATATAAATAAGGGATTTTTCCAGCTTAAGGACAAGATCTGGAAACCAAAGTCTTTAACTTCAAAGTCGTTGAGCAGCGAACATACCACCATGCAAACAGTTAAAATGCTGCTTTCTTTAGGTTCATAATCACAAGCAATCCTTGTGGTTCTACTTTTTCCAATTAGTAATTATTGGAAGGCTTCTGTATGAACCCATTTTCTTTAAATAATAAAGAACAACACAACTGCATTTTTATATAATATATGGTTATAAAAAAAGGACCCCACCCATTTCTGTCACTAAAAAATGTCTAGATAAGTGTACCAACAGCCTTCAAAACTCTTGTAGGTCTTTGACCTTTACTGTTCCTAGAAGATTATGTAGACTTCTAAATAAAACATGGAAAAGAGATAGCGAAAAATACATGACGTCATAACAATATTCTCTTAATCATTCCAAATAAAGTCAAAGGAGAACCTTACTTGATGCAAAGACTCAGGGCGCAGACTCCAGAAGTCCCACATCATGTCTGGATCCTTCAAATGAGTCTGAGGGTTCCTCTTTTGGCTATGGATGAAGGATGGAAACTAATTTGTCGAGAAGTGGAGGACGGAGGAAGGAAGAGGGGAAAAAAAAAAAGTTCTGTAACACTTCCAAGTTATATGGGGGTATATTAAGCAACTTTTCAGCATACTTAACTATGAAAGGAACAGCATGCTCAAAGATGAGCCAAAGCTGAAAGATCCTTGAAAAAAAACAACACAACAAAACACCACACTTCTGTTGGCATATACCTCCTGCAACCAAGTTCCTCACCCTGATTTTACTGGTCCATGAAAGTAAAATGGTCCATGAAAGTGAAACATTTACAATGAGGATAAATAGGCTGTTGAAAGCTAAGGAATGCTTTCATTTAAAAAAAAATCTTCGATTTTGTATCTCTGAACTTTACTGAAGTTCATCTGACCCCTCCATGAGTACACAGATACTATAAAGTGCCTCTGTAGAACTCCTTCAGCTTGAGGAAAGCCCCCCAACTTACACAGTGCTGTTAAACTTCTACTAAAAGACCAGAAGATGAGATTTAATAAAAAATGTGCTTGAAGCTTTGGAAGTGAAAAGTAATTCCCACTCCCCCGCTTCCAAACAGCATCAGAATTTTTTAAAAAAAGTCTGTAAACCAGCTAATTTGAACACCAGGGAAGCTGAATTTAAAAACATGATAATGGCGTGATAACTTGCTGGCTATTCTGCTGTGTCAACAGCAACTAAATGTTGTGTGCTGTTTGGCATGAAACCATGGAAGTAATCAAACATTAGCTTCCGAATTTAGTTTATTTCTTTTAAATAACACCTTCTCAAGTAAAAAATGTTCAGGCCAAACAAAGTTTAAGCATGTCAAAACAGCTTTTGCTTCTCAGTGAAGCAGTATTGAGATGTGAACGAACTTTTGGTCTCTGTACCCTCATCTTCTGTGCTTACTCACCAACATTGCATCCCGAATAAAGAAGATGGGAGTGTTATTTCCCACAAGATCCCAGTTTCCCTCTTCCGTATAGAATTTCATTGCAAAGCCTCGAGGGTCACGAACTGTATCAGCCGACCCAGATTCTCCAGCTTGAAGAAAAACATGAACATATAGAAGTGGTAGGATAGGAAACGCATACAAATTGTAAGCATAAAACCAAGGAATTGGAGAATATGCCATAAAATCTACAAGAGTTGTTTATTAATTTAAGTCTTTTCCATTCCAAGGAATTTCTGTCATATTTTCAACAAAACTTCCGGCACTGCAAGTTTCCAAAGTGTGAACAGACACCCACCCAAGCATCCGAGGTGCAGTTAAGAGAAACAAGTATATCCACTTGAATTAATCATGAGTGGAATTTACATTACCACTGTCAGAGACAATATCAGATTATAAAGCTGAATCAGCTAAACCCACGTTAGTCTCTGTGTATCAAATCCCAATGTGAAGCCTCTCATCTGGAAGGCAGCAATCTAAATAGCGTGCCTGATAAAAAGAAAACTTATTAGAGAAGAGTTGTAACCCTTTTAACTCCCTCCCTGCTTTATCCAGAACAGTTCTTTCGACGGGTAACTCAACACCAGAGCACAAGTGCCTATCGCGATACTGGAGGAAGCGTTGGGGGACAGCTCAGGCTGTACATCACAGCATTCATCCCAAAAACGATCCTACAGCGTAAGAGATTTCAGGTGTTTAACCTTCAGGTGTTAAACTGCAGTATGCAAGTGGTAATTATGACCCACTCAGAAACAAAGCAAGCTTTCTGTCAGGAAAAAATAGCTCAAGGTATCCTTTTTCTCACATTCCAGAGGGGAAAAAAAAAAGTCTACAGCAAGCTCTAGCCGAAAGATGCAGAAGCTGCTTAAGGTCTTATGATTTAAACGACATCCAGAGAAGAGGAATTGGTTGGTAGAAAGCATTTCCAACTACCTTAAGTACATTAAGCGCCCCACAAGGCAAACGTTGCTATCAGTGTAACCAGCAGGAACACACACGGTAACTTCAGAGCCTTACCGACAGTGGAGAATCGGATGGCAATCGGAGTTCTTTTCCCAATGTGTTCAAACACTTTTGCTTTACAATACTGGGTGATGTCATGGGTGACTTCAAAATAGCCAAAAGCCCCTGAAAAACGTCATTTCAAAAGATCAGATTTAGTGACCTTCCTTCCACTCGCAGCGTAGCTGTTACTAGGGTCTAACATACAACTTTAAGTCAAAAGGAAACATGGAAATACATCGGTTTAGACAGAATTTATATCTATGCACTAAAACATACAATTGATTTTCACAAAATTACTTCAACTACTATTGGCACGATGCTCATTCCCTTAACAGTTCCCAGCACAATACAGACCTCATTTCTACTGTGCAAAATAACACATAGTAGCTTTTTAGATGCTACTCTGCCGACTTCTGCACATTTATCAGAGCATAATGAGTATTTCTTTAATCCTGACACGCGTTGCAGAATTTTTGGCCCACCTGCAAGCTGGATGAAGCAACAAAATTCTTCCCACCCCCACAGAGGAATTTTTCCCATGTACATTTACATTATAAACTCAGTCCCATGGTTTCTTCTTCTAGGACAACGTGTACCAAAAATCAGAGGTGCCAGTTCTACCCTAAGATCAGTAATAAATCTTAAACTGAGTTGGCTTAGGCTGTTATTTAAACATTAGATCATCACCTTGCTCTGACAGACAGATACATCACATGACAAAGACAAGAATCTCTATCAAATAACATGCAAATAGACATGAAAATAGAGGTGGGTAAGTCTTCCCTTCCAGAGGAATGAGGTGCTGTGGCAGAGCAGATACAGGAGTCAGAGATTACAGCAGATACAGTAAAACTTTATGGGCTGTAACTACATTCCTACACTTTTTTTTTTTTTTAAAACTTTTTTTACTGTTTCAAGTTTTGGCATTGAGCTCTTTTAAACCAGGCCTTGTTGTTGATCTAGAATTATTTATTATAATCTTTGATATTATATTACAGAGAACATAACGCAATTTATCTGTCACAACCTAGGTGTTAGCTAAGAAGTTTTTAAAAGTCTAATTTTACACCGAGAAAAAGCCTGTGTTTTTGAACATACCTGCCCCTTTTGCATGCACAACTCTTTCAGGAATCCTCTCTCTGTCAAAATGAGCCATCTCATCAGTGAAAATGACATCTTGAACAAGAAGAGGTCCCCGTGGCCCTGCTGTCAGAATATTAAGCTTATCCCCTATGGGGTTCCCAGCACCGGTGGTCAAGACATCTGGTTTCTGAAAACAAGAGACAGTCAGTATCATACCACCAGAAATTAAAAGCCCTCTGTATTTAAGCTACACAACGTACATGCCTGTCCAACCGTTATGTGTCATGGGATGTATTACACTACCTGTACTATGGTCTGGAAGAGCTACAGAAATTAATACAAGCAAGAACACCTGAGGAATCATTCTAGACTCTTGAACCATGGAAGGATCAAAATTAACAAAAGCCCTAAGAAGCTCTACTACCACTAACTGTCTCATCAAAAGGACGGCAAACCACATTTCCGTTTTTTAAACACTTCATTATTGCCTTTAAAGAAACTGCCCAAAATAGACCATACTAGTCTTCTTCCCCTCCCTTTCGTACCAAGTTTAAGTTAACCATTCTCATCGGCCACTTAGAGCTGCAGCATCTTGTACAGTAGGAATGAGTCTGTACCTGAAAAACCACCCACTCCAAGACCTCAGGAAACACTTGTTGGAACTCCCAAGCACTGTAACTGAGTGTACTCCCACTTTCTTAAAACAAAAACCCAGTAGAAAAGACTTTCTTTGCATTGCATATAGGGTCATATGCTCCTCTAAAGCAACAGTCATATCTTACTGGGTATTGTAAAAAACACAGTAAGAAAGGTCCATCTGCTGCAGAGACCTGATGGTTGTAGGTGTCAGGTTTTCCTGGAGCCAACACAACGCTTGTAAAGGACTTGGAAGAACAGAATAGAAGTTTGTACACAGCAAAAAGCCTGCAACAGGGTTAGCTCAAATACCCGAGTCACAGATTATGACCAGCTAACACTAAATCCACAGTTAGATGTTGGGCAAAACAGACATACATCCATACGGGTTCTCTCACAGCATGCAACCCTCCTCTGCCAGCAGCATCTGCGCCCCTGAACCATGGGAAATGCACCAGCATAAACTCACTCATCTCCTCCCAACTAAGCCTTCGTTACTCCTGGGCTTCCAACTTCTACACTGACAATCTCAGTTTTGCTTTAAGTGTTTTAGTTACTATGAATGGGCAAAATTCTCATCCTGTATCTCATGGAAGCGCACACTGAACTGGACTAGCCTCCAGGATTTTTTTTTTTCCTGAGGCAATCCACAAAGGCAGGGAAAGGAACAATAATTCACATCTACACCCTGAGTTCTGGAG
>JAVSBS010004485.1:0-30070 GCA_033124195.1 Coracias cyanogaster | reverse complement strand
GACGTCATATGGTCTGGAATATCCCTTTGGTCAGTTTGGGTCAGCTGTCCTGGTTGTGTCCCCTCCCAAGATCTTGCTCACCCCATCCCACCGGGGGGTGAATGTTGGGAAGTGCTTTGGTGCTGTGCGAGCAAGCAATGTCACAGCAATGTCGTGTGCTCAGCAATAGTCACAACATGGGTGTGTGTTATCAACACCCTTCTAGCTCCGAGCACAAAAACACTGCTGCTATGTGGAAAACCAGCTCAGTCAGACCCACTACACCATGGTTGCTTAGTTTCTCTAGAAGACTTCAAATGATGGATTGTTTCCTTTTGGAAATCCAAGCAGACTACAATGTCTGTGAAAAATCTCCATTAACACATATATTCACTAAATCAGGTTGAAGTGGAGGAGTCTGCCTAAACCATATAGAGAAAAAGGGATTCACTTTGTAAACGTGCCATTTCTTACAAACCTGTAGAATGGCCAAAGTTCTTAATCCAGCCCTGCCACAGGAACTTAGCCTGTGGTGACTGTTCAATCGATGCCCCAGATTTGTTGATCCCTGTGCTTCCTTTTGATCTTGCACATTTTTGTTAGAGATACATTTCATCTGAACTGCACACAGTTTGGCTCAAAGGCAACATTCTGTGGCGCTGTTCTGCTGGCAAAAGGTGTTTTACTCAAGATTTTGACTAAACTATTACAGTGATCATACGTAGAACTAGAAATCTGTTGATTGCATCAGAGTTAAAGAATATATGGAATATATGGCAGGAATTCTCTTGCAATTTTGTAAACAATGTTCCACTAACAGTAGTTGCAGAGTAACTAGAAAATATTTCCAATCATTATGTACTGAGTAATTTTGCTGACTTTCTCTGGTTTTGACAGTCTTCATAACATTGAAATGTGAACAAAATTATAGAGATGATGTTCATGTTCTCCCATTCTTTTCACCACTGCTAGTAAAAAGAAAAAAAAAATCACCAAACCTGGGTTCTTTTCTTGTAGGTTAGTTTGCTTTTATTTTTATTACCTAATTTTCCCCTTGCTACTCCCCACTCAAAAATATCAGCCAATGAGGCTAATCATTTTATTAAGGGCTACATATGGAAAGCCCTAAATATATGACAGCTGGTATAAAGTGTGCACTGCTATAAAAGTTTATAGAAAACTGACTCATAGCTGTAGAGGATAAAAGTTTAGCTTAATCTAACACAGAAAAAGTTGATATAACAGCTCTAAAGCACAGAGTCATACCTCTAACTCCTGGCTGAATGTGTGTTTCAGGTAAATAATTCTACAGAAATATAAAATAGAAAACCTGACTTATGTAGCCATATAATTCTGTACAATGACAGCTTTTTATAATCATGCTACAAACTGCTATATTAGCTAAGATATGTCCATATGAATACACTTCACTGAACTTGTGTACTACAGGCACTTAAGTTAATGTGAAGAAATGTTCACTGTAGACAATCTTCTTAGTTATATAGGTTAACACCACCTCATCATTGCTATAGGGAAGTTGTGAAATATTCAGGGAAGTCCTGGCTTATCAGGTGGGATGTTACTCCTGAGTGGCTGCTGACAAAGATGCTGCTATCGATGGTTATAGGCTATAAGATGTTCAGAAGGGACAGGTGAGGAAGGAGTGGCAGAGGCATTGCCCTCTACATCAAGGAATGGATAGAGTGTGAAGAGCTCTCTGCGAAGGATAGCCACAAACAAGTCGAAAGCTTATGGGTAAGAATTAGAGACTGAGGCAACAAAGGGAAACCTTGTGGTTTGTGACTACTAGAGGCTGCCTAGTCCTGCAGCTACAGGAGTCTTACACACTCACAGGCTCTTGTCTTGATGGAGAATTCAACCACCTTGCCATCTGAGTGAAAGGTAGTATAGCAAGCTGTAGGCAACCCAGATATGGCAGCCATGCCATATCCTCCTGGAATGCATGGAGGATAACTTCTTAAGCCAGGTAATAGATGGCCCTACCACAGAGGATGTGATACTGGACCTGGTGGTCACCAACGCAAGTGAGCTCATCAGTGTTGCCAAGATTGGAGGCAACCTGGACCACTGTGATCACAGACTGGTAGAGTTCACAGTTCTGAGTGATATGGGTCAGGCAAAGAATGAAGTCAGGACCCTGAATTTTAGGAAAGCAAGATTCCATCTCTTCAAGGAGTTAGTCAATAGGACCCCCCTAGAAACTGCCCTCAGGGACATGGGAGCAGAATAGAGCAGTCAGATCTTTGCCAGATCATGGAACAGGTCCTCACAGAAACTATGCTAAGGCACATGGAAGACAGGGAGGTGATTCAAGACAGCCAGCATGGCTTCACCAAGTGCAAGTCTTGCTGACCAATCTAGTGGCCTTCTGTGATGGAGTGACTACATCAATGGACAAGGGAAGAGCTGTGGAGGTTTTCTATCTGGACTTATGTAAGGCTTTTGACTTGGTCCCCCACAACATCCTTCTCTCTAAATTGGAGACATATGGATTTAATGGTTGGATGGTTTTGGTGGATAACAAATTGGCTGGATGGTCACATCCAGAAGGGAGTAGTCAATGGCTCAATGTCCAGATGGAGAAAGGTGACAAGTGGTGTCCCTCATGGATCTGTACTGGGTCCAGTGCTATTTAGTTTCTTCATCAATGACATAGGCAGTGGGTTTGAGTGCACCCTGAGCAAGTTTGAAGATGACACCAAACCGAACTGTGCAGTTGACATGCCAGAGGGACGGAACATCATCCAGAGGCAAGCTTGAGAAGTTGGCATATATGAACCTCATGAGGTTCAACAAGGCCAAGTGCAAGGTCCTGCACCTGGGTCGGGGCAATCCTCGTTATCAATACAAGCTGAGGGATGATGGGATTGTGAGCAGACCTGCGGAGAAGGACTTGAGGGTACTGTTGGACAAAAAGCTGTGGACGTGAGCTGGCAATATGCACTCACAGCCCAGAAAGCCAGCTGTATCCTGAGTTGAAGCAAAAAGAGTGTGATCACTGTGTTGAGGGAGATGATTCTGCCACTCTACTCTGCTCTGGTGAGACCTCACCTGGAGTACTTTGTGCAGAACTGGAGCCCTCAGCACAAGAAGGACATGAACCTATCATAGCAGGTCCAGAGGAGGGCCACAAAAATGATCACAGGCCTGAAGCACCTCTCCTGTGATGAAAGCCTGAGAGAGTTGGTGGAGGGGAGGAATGAGTGAGCAGCTTGAAGTTCTGGGGCCTGGTTTGTGGGCCCCGAGCTGGAGTTGACCTGTAAATGGGTCACAACCTAGTAGAATTTTTTGTTTTTCTTATTGGCTTCATGATCCAGGGGCAGAATCTGGCCCACCTGTGTCTCTGTGGCACAACTCAGGTGGTTGTGGTTGGGGTGGTGGGTGAGGCCAGGATTATATCAACCAGGAGCCAATCAGTCAGAGGAGCTTTCTGTTGGGTGTTGCTTCTGTTGGGGCTCTTGCTGAGCTCTCTCAGTGGTATCCTTCCATGTGAAGGGCCACTGAGGGAGCCATCTCTGTTCATTGTGTCCAGCAGGCTATGCTAGCACCACAGTGGGCAGCAAAGGAATCCCACAGGAGTCTATGGCAGGATTGTTTAAAAGAAGACTTGTGAGGTGGTGTTGCTGAGTTCAGTGTTGGCCTGTGTGATCAGGTGACTGATGGCAGCATAAAATGATGATGGCTCAACTGGCACAACACAGCTGCATTCTGCTTAGCTGCCAGCTGGGGTTAAACCATGACAAAGTTGTTCAGCCTGGAGAAGAGCAGGCTCTGGGGACACCTTATTGGGGCATTTCAGTACTTAAAGGGGGTCTATAAGAAAGATGGTGACAGTCTTTTTAGCGTGGCCTGTTGCAACAGGACAAGAGATAATGGTTTTGAGCTAAAGGAGGGCAGATTTCAACTAGATATAAGCAAGATTTTTTTACAATGAGGGTGGTGAAAGACTGGCGTAGTTACATCAAGAGGCAGCAGATGCTCTGTCCCTGGAAACATTCAAGGTCAGGTTGAATAAGGCTCTGAGCTACCTAATCTAGTTGAAGATGTCCCTGCCTACTGCAAAGTGGTTGGATTAGATGACCTTTAAAGGTCCTTCCAACCCAAACTATTACATGATTCTAAGATGTTGTGGGGCTATGAAGGGAGCTCAGTACTGAGCTTCTATGATAAGGTGACCTGCTTGGTGGATGAGGGAAAGGCTGTGCATGTTGTCTACCTAGAATTTTGTAAACCTTTTGACACCATTTCCCACAACATTCTCCTGGAGAAACTGACTGCTCATGGCTTGGATAGGCATACTTTTTGCTGAGTTAAAAACTGGCTGGATGGCTGGGCCCAGAGAGTAGTGGTGAATGGATTTAAATCCAGCTGGCAGCCAACCACAAGTGGTGTTCTCCAGCGCTCAGTATTGGGGCCAGATATCTTGATAAAGATCTTGATGAGGGGATCAAGTGCAGCTTCAGTAAGTTTGCAGACAACACCAAGTCAGGTGGGAGTTTTGATCTGCTTGAGGGTAAGGAGGCTCTACAGAGAGAGGCCAATTGTGTGAGATTCAACAAGGCCAAGTGCTGGGTTACAATAACCCCATGTAATGCTACAGGCTTGGAGAAGAGTGGTTGGATAGATGCCCAGCAGAAAAAGACCTCAGGGTTCTAGTCAACAGCTGGCTGAACATGAGCCAGCAGTGTGCCCAGATGGCCAAGAAGGCCAGAAGCATCCTGGCTTGTATCAGCACTAGTGTGCCCAGTAGGACTGGGAAGTGATTGTCCCCCCGTAGTTTCCATTAGTGAGGCTGCACCTCAAGTACTGTGTTTAGGTTTTGGTTCCTCCACTATAGGAAGGACGTTAAGGTACTGGAGCATGACCAAAGAAGGGCAACAAAGCTGCTGCAGGTTCTAGAGCACACGTCTTATGAAGGGTGGCTGAGGGAATGGGGGTTGTTTATCCTGGAAAAAGGAAGCTCAGGGGAGACCTTATCACTCTCTACAACTACCTGAAAGGAGGCTGGTGTTGGTCTCTTCTCCCAAATTACTAATGATAGAATGAGAGGAAATGGCCTCAAGTTGCGTTGAGGGAGGTTTAGATTTGATATTAGGAAGAAATTCACTGAGAGGGTAGTTAGGCACTGGAACAGGCTGCCCAGAGAGGTGGTGGAGTCACCATCCCTGGAGGTGTTTAAAGAACAAACAGATGCGGCACTTGAGGATATGGTGTAGTGGTTAGAGAGATGCTGGGATAGAGGTTGGACTTGGTGACCCTGGAGGTCCTTTCCAACCATGATGATTCTGTGATTTGGACCCTCTCCAACAGGTCCATGTCCTTCCTGTGCTGGGTGTTCCAGAGTTGGATGCAGTGCTCCAGGTGGGGTCTCATGAGAATAGAGGGGCAGAATCCCCCACCTCGACCTGCTGGTCACACTTCTTTTGATGCAACACAGCAAGCTGTACTGCTACTAAACTTTCAAGATACATCATTCTGTACAGCAGTTTCTGCAACTAAGGTTGCACTCCCAGTTTGTTTTAAATCAGGTACAAGATACCACTTACCCTGGCAGGCTCAACCATTTTTGTTCCTGGTAGATACCATACAACATGCTTCCACAGTTAACAAAGATGTGTCTTGCTAAGTTTAACATACTATGTCTGGTTTAACTGTACAACATTCTCCTCCCAGCTCTTCAGAGGAGAATCCTATATGAATTCTGTTCTACTGATCCACTAACACACATCCCATACTCAGATTCACATGGCATCACACTAGTTGGTTTTGCTCCCACCCTAGGTGATGATTACAAGCTTCCCCAGTCTTGAGTAGAGCAGCTGAGGCCCTTCAGGCTCCTTTGCAAAGCTAACAACATAATGCCGTAGTTCAGGCATATTTTGAGTACCTGAAAAACTGGCCCCTGATCTCACTGGATGAGCAATTGAAAAAACTAGCAGTGATCAGTTGGGTTACCCCCATCTTTCATGTGCATCATCCATACAGAGCAAATTGTATCTCATTTCACTAGGATAACAAGTCTATAGTCACTGGAACCATGCCAGTCACAAAAAACCAGAGCAGTTTTTAGTCTCTGCATAAACAACAAAACTTCTTTCTGCATGTGGTGAACTCGGCCAACCTCGTGAGACCCCCCGATACCCATTACTGCAAGGCTGACCTCCTGAAAAAGATCCTTAATGCCAATTCCAAGTACAGGTGATGAAAACTGCTGGCTTAGAGCATAGCACTCATCGTAAGACCTATGGCTAATTAAAAAAAACATGTAAAAAAAAAAAAAAAAAAAGCCTTCCTCCATCTGAAGTAATCCACTACCACCACCCCTAGCTCAATTATTTTGATTTCTTTTTTGACAATTGTTTTTCCTCTTAAAAGCTCTTATGCATGCCAAAAATAATCGAGAGGTCTCTGTTTGTTTGGCGCCACTCCAAGTTCAATGGGAAGTCTTCCTTTGCCAGGAAAGTTTTCAGACCTAAGTTTCAAATAAGACTCAACGATCCATATCAGACAGATTAAATCAGGGAAATCACTAGAAATACCACATTGACCAATTTCTGGAGAAAGGTTGTCATGTGCTGTGGACTAACGTTTGTCAGTCTTTGGGTATTTGGCATTATTTTTTTCTTAAACCTTAAATTTAAAGTGAAACAACACCATATTCCCTTTCATAAAAGGCTTCTAATCCCTGTAATAAACAGGAATCTGAAATTATGAAATTATGTTTTATGTAACTCATGCATGAAAAATTTTATGTTTTAGTAATAAATGAAGCAGAAAGAAGACCCAAAATGTAGTTTCCCTCACACGCTCTTAAGCCACTCACAACTTCCAAATGCTTTAGGCCAGGCACTCACCCAAAAATTTTATCTTATAAAACTTCTCAAAACCTCTCAGGCAGTAATACACCCCAATTTCTTTAAGCAAGGCTTCATATTTTTCTAGAATACAAGTCATAACAGAAAGACAACCTTGTCCACAAACTTGTTTACCCTCCAGAGAGCTCTGTTTGCCCCGCCTGCTACTTTTCTCCCAAGCACAAAAGGGAAATATTAATTTGAATTCTGCATTCCAAACATTATGAGAGATCACATTAAGAGTTACCACAAGCATAATTTAGGTTTTAAAGTTTTCATGCAGTGTATACATATTGGATGTAGTGAGGGAGAGGCAAGGAAGAGGTTGGAGTAGTTTGCCATGGCTGGCATGAAGTTCATCAACAGGATCAGAAAGCAGAACCCCAGAATCAGCTGTTCCATCCAAATCAAGATTTCCTTTTGCATGCTGAAACCTCAATGACCTAAATTTACATTGTAAAGTTACTTTTCAAGTGCTCCTTCAAGAGTAGACCTAAGCTGCTAGAGCTTTGCTCCAGAGAAGGCAAAGCATAACAGGAGGAAGAAGGTGACAGCCAGTCCTACACTTTTGGCTGCTTTCACACCCCTATTTGTGCTGACTCCTTCAGCTGAACGTGACCCTGCAGGCCTAGCTGATCGCTGACTCTCACCCGTATACATCTTCATCTCACAAAGCATTCAGCTGAAATAACCTACTGGCTCTTAAAAATGAGAGACTTTGGGTTTATGCTTTGAAAGCTATGTATTTTCCTGACTTTATTTCTCTGCTGCTACAACACATCAGCGCTAGCAACCAGGATGAGTTGGGAGTCCAGACAAAAGGCAACAGGAAGCTGAGGAAGACTGATAAATGTAATGTAACAATTTGCATCTGCAGACAAGCTCATTCTCAGAAGAGAAGTAACTAAGTTTGGCCGACACTCATGCTCAGGAAATAATAAACCTTTATTTTGAAGCAAGGAAACCAAGAAGAACACTAGCAGCAAGAAGAGCTTTGCAGAATTGGCCCCTGCCACCCTGGGAGGTTACACTCGGCAGTAGGGGTACCTCTGACTGTAAGTCCTACAAGCTACAGCTTTGCAACAACCACCAAACAAATCATCACACTCTCCTGAACAAATTTGATTCTCCACTGACATTTAAGCACTACTGTCAAGGGTAACTCAGAACCATCCTAGGTTTAGAACAGAATTTTTCTGTAAATACATGAGGCAAATCCCATGAACAGAAAAAAGCCAGTTAAGCTCAGTGCCAGTTTTGGCACAAGCACAAGTAGGTTAAGACAGCCATGAACATCTTTGTGCAGAAGATCAGAGGATTACACGTTTCAGTTTGAGTAGTGGTGAAAGAAAAGCTATTAACTTTCAAGAGGGACTTAAGTCCTCATTCAAGAGAGTTTTAGACGTGGTTGCCTGCAGTGGTAAGGACCTGAATTTAAACACAAGAAAAGCCGTTGTCTTTTTAATTCTTGCAGGGGCAGAAGGGAAGAGATCATCCAGTGAGATACACGTATCTGTAGCCAATCCAGCTGCTCTTTCAAGAGGTGTTATCAGAGCATTTTCAAAATGATAACAGCCAAGTGCACACAGCATATCGTATTTCCAACAGTCCAGGAGATTAACTGAGAGAACACTATTTGCCAACACGTGTGTTTAGTCAGTGGGAGGTAGAGAAGTTCTTATCTAGCTAGTTGTGAAGCTGAGAGTGTTGGTGGAACAGAGACTTTTGCAGAAGCGGGGGATATCTATGACAAGACAACGCTGAAGTTGCTCTTACAAACACATCAATGCTTCATTTTATGCCAGTAATAAACCTATGTATCCTCTTGTGTAATAGTAATTACAATACAATTAAGGGAAAGAATCTACTCTGTAATTATGGAATAAGGTAACTGCTCAAAACAGCCACAATGGAGGCAAAAAAAAAACCAAAACCAACCCTAAAAATATGATACACAAGAAGCCTTGCTCACACCTTATCCTTCCTCAACAGTACCAAAATGATCGCTATTGCTTTCAACCTGCAAAATAGTTGCAATCTTAAAATATTCTCACTGACAGCCTTATACAATGATCTTCAGCCAGCTGGAACATGATACAAGCACTTGAGAAAAATTCCCATTTTTCTCCAGGAACATCCACTTTGCTGATCCACATGGTTCTGCCTGTGATTTTACTCGTTTGGTAAGAATTCAAGACATTCATCACCTTCTGCCCTGGTAAGGCCACATCTGGAGTTCTGTATCCAATTCTGGGCTCCCCAGCTCAAGAGAGACAGGGAACTACTGGAGAGAGTCCACTGGAGGCTACAAGGATGATTAAGGGTAAAGAAAAGGCTAAGAGCCCTTGGGCTGTTTAGCCTGGAGAAGAGAAGGCTGAGAAGGTATCTATCAACGTTTACTAATATCTGAATGGTGGGTGTCAAGAGGATGGGGCCAGTCTTTTCAGTGGTGCCCAGTGACAGGACAAGGGGCAACAGGCAGAAAAATATATTTACTGTGAGGGTGACAGAGCCCTGGAACAGGCTGCCCAGTGAGGTTGTGGAGTTTCCTTCTCCGGAGACTTTCAAAACCCATCTGGATGCCTTCCTGTGTGGCCTGCTCTAGGTGACCCTGCTTTGGCAGAGGGATTGGACTAGATTATCTCCAGAGATCCCTTCCAACCCCTACCATTCTGTGATCACTTTGAAGACTATACATGCAATTGTTCTGTTTTACAAAAAATTTACTCTCAACAAGAGAACAAAATGTTAATAACATAGAGGACAGAAGTTAACAACTGAAAATGGGAAGAAAAAAAAAATCCCTCCAATCACATATGGCAGCTTGCCGTTTCTCTCCTATGGCTGGGATAGCAGCAGCAGTGCCTGAGAATGTCAATCTCTACACCTATCATGGTATATAACCATAGGCCAATGGTTTCAAAAGGATGTGGTCTCTGGAATAAGAGGTTCATAAATTAAAAAGAAGCCTCAGAGAACACACCTAAACTTTTAACTGTGACCACTGTTTGCCAGTATAACTATAGGTGCGATGGCATTTATTTCACATCATTGTTAAAACTACTGAAAAAGAAAAAGAATTGAATTTTGAAGCAGCTTCATAATTACAGAGACTCCAGCAAGTTAACATTAGTAACATCAGCATATCTCATTACAAATTCCAAGGTTCTTCAAATCAAGATGTATTTCCTTGCAGATCACACCACTGGCACTTTGTTGTGGTTTAATCCCAGGGGGCACATTGACTGAATTAATAACAGTTCATTTGCAAGAACTTCATTGCTCTCACTGTGAATTCTTTTCATCAGGAGTTACAACACAAACTATTTTCTCAGAGTGAGGGACTTGAAATACAACAATGAAGGTGGCTCAGCTCTCAAGGCAGAGCAACCCATTGTGTAACAATTATTCTCATCTTCCTTTACAGAGGGACCAGTCACCCTCCAAAGGCATAAGCTTGGGAGAAAGACATCATCTGCCCTCCCTGTCACCTGCAGTGTCCCACAAAAAACATTTGTAAGTAATCAGGAGTTGCTGAATCCCTTTTCTTCCCTTGTTGAAAAATATACGTATTCTAGTTTGATATTTCCATTCCCTGCACTAGGCCAATGAGCCTTGCTTCTCAATGCAAGTAAAAAAAAATATCCTTTAGGTACTAGGAAGTCCTTAAAAAAAAAAAATATATATATATATATATATAAAAGGTTAAAGTGGCAGAATTTCCCCAGGCAGACTGTTCTGTGGGTCTACTTCTCCTTCATACAGCCTAAACTTTCCTTCACTTAGATGCTAATACACATAAGAAATCTAAGAGGAACTTTCCCCAAAAATACCAGAACAAGGAGTCTCTGCCTAGTTTCTATTTTTTCCTGGCTACTGGAACTTCAAAAAGGCAACTAACCCTGTATTCCCCTCTTCTTTGTTTAAAAAGCTCCCAGATTCTGTGAGCAGCTATAGCCCTCAGTAAATCATAACTAATGATTTACTTTCTCTCCTTCCTAGGCAGGTGTTCATAAAGTTTGCATTGTACTTGCAGTATGTTCTCTACATTCATTCGCTTTATACGGGTGGTCAATGAGAAGTGCTGTGGAATTGCTCAAAATGCCTGTTGTCAAATGCATCATTCTTGGTTTTGGCAAATTTTAGCCTTAAGCAAATCAAAGTTACAGAGTTTCCAATGTAGAGGTGTTGACAACTTCAGATATTGGAGACTTGAGGGCAACTATCCTAACTCACGGCGCTTTGCGCTCCTCCTGTTTAGCAAGTATTTGGGTACGATTTAGCTGGAGTTCTGCTTTGGAAATTGAACCGCTGAAGAATGGAAGCAGGCAAAACAGTGCCACTAATTAACAGCTTGGAACTGGCTACTCGGAAGTGACACATTTCCTGCACCTTGGTTAGATAATCTTTTCTATACAAAAGCAAAGAACTGGGCTCCAGTTTACACAGTCACTCTGTAGTCCCAGCTTTGCTAATGCAGGCTTTGTTAAGGGGCTAGCAGCACCGATGCAAAGAAATCCATGCTACAAATAACAAATGTGGATTTGCTTTCAAATAGTTAGACTAATGTTCACTCTTGAGCTGACCGTAAGACATTTTGTAGAGCGGTTTCAGTCTTGGACACCAATTGGAAGACTCTTAATGATACAGTTGCCAAAGAAACTTTGGAAAAGGTTTATTTCAAAGCCTGTCCACATGACTCCTCTGATGATTTTTAGCTCATTGTTATGGGAATCTATTCACCAGTATCTGTTTCATCCCTGCAACTTTAAGAGTCCCCAGTTTCACTCCTCATTTGAGCCGAGGTGAGGAGCTAGTTGAGCAAGGGCAGCCAGCATCACTGACCCACTAATTTTCCTCCACTGCTGGTAAAACTAGGAACCTGTGGGTTAATGGGTTGTCCCTTTTATACACCACTTTGATGTGCTCTAAAGTACTGCCACAGCCAACTTGCTCAGCTGACTGGTGGCGGCACCCTCCCTCTGCAGGAGGTGCACAGTCCAGCTCTGTGCTACAGCCTGAGCACAAAATTGACAAATCAAGAGGGCAACATTTTATGTCACATTTGTGTCCCCTGATGGAGCCACCAATCTCAGCTCCACCAGAGCAGCTTTGCCTGCAGCCCAACACAAAACGGAGATCACACAAAACACTGCAAGAAGCTCTCCATTATTCTCTGACACAATTAACTATATGAACAAGTAGCTGTGGGATACAAAATCAGCCCTTACTCACCTAAACCACCCTAATTTGTCAGTAATTTGCCCCTACGACTCAGCCCCCAACGTTGTTATTGTACCTACAGCTCAGTTTAACTGATCACTGATGTGCACAAAGAGCCACCAAACAAAACAAGCCCTGGGGCTGTCCTTTCTCATGAGGTGACCAACTAACTGACCTTATACAGGGTTTTAAAGTTAAAATTACCCACCTAATAACTGATGTAACCTAAAGGCTACTAAGTGAGTTTGCATCAATTAACCGGGCCCTTGCTACAGTAATGGTGGCACACACCTCTCTGAAAACAGGGCCTGCACAGAATCCCATTACCAGGAGAAAGCAAATGCTAGATGAAATAAAATGTTCTTTAGTTGTCCTGTTGTCATAAGTAAGCTAAGGAGGGAGGTGGGAGGAAAAAAACACTTTGGAGAAGTTTCCAGGTTAGTTAAAAATCAAAATGGTTACAAAAGCTATCCCACAGTCTGCAGAGAGAACAAGCAGAATCAGATCTTGTCTCAGTCACCAAAAATAACATAACCGTTGCAATGAAGTTTCTATTTCAGACTTATTGTTGTTTTTTTTTTTTAACAGGTACATTTTTAAAAGCTTACTATAGCTCCCTGTTAAGGGGAAAATCCCTCATCTTCCCGTGTGTAATGATGTTTGTAATGGACAGCCCCATAATACAAATATTCCATCTGCGGGTAGGTTCATTCTGGCTAAGTTGGAAGCAGCAACATCAGTCCTCCTTAATAGTGATATTAAATTGCATGAATAACAGGAAGTCTATCAGCCATGAAAACTTCACTCACAAGATTGTTTGCACTGCTGGGCTGGGCTACATCATGCAAAACCCAGTCTTTTGGCTGACTGGTACCAGTTTCACTGAATACTTATGGCCAGAACCAAACAGAGCACTCAGGCACCTAAAAATCAAGGCAGCTGCCTCTGGGCACAGAGCAAACACTGTGATGCAAGGAGCCTCACGGGGTATGGTGAGGGCTAAACCCCATTGCTACAAAGAGGTGAGGAGCAGGGGACAGCTTCTGTAGCAGCCTACAGTTGCTCTGGATGAGGTGTGGTGTGAGATCACGCTGCATGAAAGGGATTTGCCCTATAAACACCACCGAATAGCAGAGGGATGGGGAAAAGGAAGCAGAAGATTGTCATCAAAATTGTTTCTCAGCACAAGTAGCAAAATCAGGAGTTTGCGAGGCAGGGGTTTGGAGTATAATGCCCGTCCCCGAACAGGTATTTAGCTTTGCAGGAGTGGCTCATTCTTTACGAGTGTAGCTACACAAGGTGTTAGCTCTGTCTTGCCCAATGGCTACGGCACATACTCAGAAGCAGCCAAAACCAGAGCCCTCAAAACTGCTCAGCCCAAGAGGATTCACATTCACATCCCCTTGTTTACCAGAATCTATCACAGCCTCTCAAGGTTTCACTCAGTTTGCTCCTAACCCTTCCTACGGCTGCACTATCAAGGATTAAACCACCCATCTCACAGAACGATTATTAAAGTGATGTCACAACCTTGCAAGCAGAGACAGGAACCTAGGTCTACTTTCTCTGTCTGGCGACCACAGCACAGATGAAGCTATCCCTCCTCACCCCGGCAGCCCTGCGTTCCTGCTCACACAGCACTCCACTCCTAGCAGAGCAGAGGCAACAGGAGAGTACCCTGAGGGTATTAATTTTTAATCCAGGTCTCTTAATCTCCAGAGAAGTATTGTAATCACTGTGAAACAAAACAAAATTAATGGAATTTCCGCTCTCATAAATTATCCCAAGATTTTTTTTTTTTTTAAAAAAAAAAAAGCAAAACAAACCTCTCCCCCAAAAAGAACCCCAAATAATAACAACAAAAAACCCATCCCACAACTCAAGAGCTCTCCTTCCTACCCAGGTGGAATACTGACAACCTGCAAATTCAGCATGGTCCAAAAAAAAGAGACTACTACAGTTTTGTGTGGGCAGGAGCAGAACAGAAGGTCAAGCGCTCGCTGCTTCTGGCTGTTAGATTTCTGCCCAGGACTCACATACCTTTGGCTTACAGTGCCTACTGTGCAATTACACAGGATTTTTTGGATGTCACCCTTAATTCTTCATAAACAATGTTCCAGTTTTAATGCTATTTTTGAAGCACGTAAGCCATTTAAATTCAGCAGAGAATAAAAGCATGGGGATAGATTTTAACATCCGATGGTCTAAAACCATTTTTAACCCAAGTGTTCTTGAATACGCTGATGTACTCCTGGAGCTCTAGTTACACGGCTGAGATTACATAGTCTAACTGCAGTCCATCCAGACTGTACACAAGTAAATCACTGACAATTTATCAGTCAGTCAGAATCAGACTGTTAGTAACAGCTACTTTTAGAAGATTTATACTGCGGAGGAAAAAATACATAGTAAGGTGGGTGAAAAAGAATTGCCAAGTTCTTCATTGATTTGGTGTATATGCGCAAGATACTGAGCGGGATTTGGGTCAACAATAGTCTGGCATTATGATCCAGGTAAAGAGCTATAAACTAAGAAGGGGAAGAATTATTCCTTTCCTCCTCCTCACACATACATTTTATCTCTTCCTGTCACCACTCTAAATGCAATAGAGTTAAGTTACGTATCGCAAGGAAACCTTATGCCATGAAGTAAGAATCCTGCACAGCCACTTGCTGCACCCAGGTGAATCAGAATGACTCCCTGCCACAAGAGTGGCGCAGGAAAAAGTTTGCTAAGATCAGCTGTCACTCCCTTCATGCCCAAAGCAGCTGGGGAACCGCACACTGCTAATACAGCAAAGGCAACGTTACTGGCTTGACATACCATACAGCGTTAAGTGTCCTGGCAGGGAAAATCAAAGGACCCTCCTTAAATTGACTTTAGCAACCTAAGTAAGATGACTTTAAATGCAATACGTGATGGACTCGAAGCACCAGAATGTTACCTACTTCTTTTAGTAGTTATCTGTTAGTCCACCATCCTGGAAAAGAGCACCTTACATGCAGAGACAAAAAAACCTCTCTCTGTATATATTTACTATGCTTCAAAAGAAGTCTCTACTGAATAAAGGCTGACCCCCATGGGATAGAACCATAGAATGGTTTGGGTTGGAAGGGACCTTACAATGTCATCTAGTCCAACCCTCCTGCTTTCAGGAGGGACATCTCCAACTAGGTCAGGTTGCTCAGAGCCCCATCCAGCCTGGCCTTGAATACCTCCAAGGATCACTTTTAATTAAACAAAAATAATATTAAACATATTTTCCTACTGAACGACTACAAATTATTTTTGCATTTCCCTGAAAATAATGTTTTCTTGTTAGGTTTTTGTTCACAGTCAGTTCTATTCCTTTCTGTCATGAGCACAGGAAACAATACAGGGTAGAAAACAAGTAATTCCTTTGACTTCACCCCACCGTTAAAGTTCCTGGTTAAGCCTTTTTCCTAGATGCAACAGCTAAAATCTCACCTTCTGTGCAAGCAAAGTTTTTCTCCAAGTCAGAGCAATATTTCCACCTGGGAATCTGACAAGCGTCTCCTGCAGAATAACTGGAGTTTACTCGACAGAATCTGTCCATAGTCTCTACCCAGTGCTGCAGAGAACAGACAAATTCACCTTTCTCTCATTAATTCTGGGGGACAATAGAGTGCTGTTTACTGTGGCCTGTATCCACATTGGTAAACAAGAACTTGAAGACCTATTTTACCAAATTTTAAAAGTCTGACAGCGAAACTGATAATACATTATTCTGGGCTGGAAGGAAATTTCTTTCAGTTGAGACAGGTCCAATGACAGCTTCAGAAAATTCAACAATGTGCTTTGCTGCCAAAGCTGATGCCTGCTGCACCCATAAGGCAGATGCAGATTAAGCAAGATGCTTATTATGTCCTTGCCTTAAACCCAGACACAAGCACATTAGAATATGGTAATTTGTAACAGTGCATAAGTATTTTGAACATTGTAACAGTTCAGCAGTATTTTATAATATAGCTACGCATAAGTATATAAATAACACGTTAAGTGCAAATGGGCAGGGACTTGCAGGATACTTGCCCAAACAGTGAACAGGAAAACATTTGAAATAGTAAAGTCTGCAAGATAAGAGCAAAGGACATAGGGCAGGCAGCAAAAATGCCAGGTGAAACCAAAATAAACCTTCAGAACAAAGAGGAGATATTTATTTTGTAGGATTATTCTGGTTCCATCAGATATAAGAAGGATACTTTAGCAGAACTAGGGTAGCGTCTTTCTCTCCAAAGTAATATGAACTGTGTCAAAGGCAGGAAACATCATCCTCTTTGCTTCCAGGGAGGCAGCAAGATGCACAAAACACTAACAATAAGCAAAGGACAGTGGTAATCTATGAAAAATCACAAAACGGTCACTCTGATTCCAGCTTCTCTTGCCAAAGAGCTCTCAAAAACTTCAACTGCAGCAACTGAGACCATTAAGAACTGTGGTTATGAGCACTCTATAGGCATCAGCTCTGTGGCACCATACTCTCCTTAGTTTACTACCACTTACAAATGCAATTGTTAAGAACTGTTTGGCAAATGCAGTGACAGTGACTGATGGCAATTAAGAAGAAAGACTGAAAAGCTGTATTTTTGCTGCATATCAGTTTAGCAAACTGGTTTCATTCATCAGCCTTTTAAACACTCCATCACAGACACCTCCAGTTCTCTTATATATGTAAACACACACATATTTTGTTGCAACACTTTTATCAAAGTTGCTTCTTTTATCAAAGAAAATCAAGTTTCTTTTCAGAGCGTCCCATCAAGCATGTTTTAAGTCTTTACACTTTTGAGAAAGTTCAGAAATATTTATCTTGCCACTTGACAACCTACTCCCAAATTTATCCCGCAATGGCAGTCATATAAACAGCACAGGAAAGCCACAATGGAGTGCATCAGACTTCAGTGCCAGGTCAAATTCTGCAAATCATTCCAGACACAGCAATTAATTGACTGTTTTGGAATGAAAGCATTTACTATTTACACAAAAAGGTCATTAACATCTCTCCACTGAGATCTAAGCAGCCTCTTTAAATAAAGTGAACCCTTTTATTAGAACAGGCCTCTCCAGAAGCTGGTACAGGTAAGTTCTTACAGTTACTCAGCTCTCACCACCAGACAGGAGCTCCCTTCAGCAGAACAGGAACGTCCCTCACAGGGTGGAGGAGGCGGGGGAGAGCTGCCGTTCTTTATTCCGGCTCTCGGGATGGCTTCTGGGGAAAGCCTCTGACCAGCGGCGCTTCGCCCCGGCCGTAACAACAGGGGTTGGGCAGGGGAGACACCTGAGAGATCTCCTGCAGGAGAAGACACTCGAGCACGGAGCTGCCCGGCTGCCAAAAGCTCGGACTCCTCAGCTGCCAGCAGGCTCCTCCTCACCCTGCTCCAGCGCGGCCGGCACGGGTAGCTCATACGCTTGGGTTTTTGTCTGAGGCACTCCAAGAGCAAGGCACCCCCGCCGCCCGAAACCCCCCAGGGCAGCCTCAGCCCTCCCGTCGCCTTCAGCGGGCCGGGAGTAGCGCGGCGCCCCGCCGGGCCCCGCCGCCTCAGCCCCTCGGCCTCAGCCCCGCCGAACCCCCTCGGCCGCAGCCCCGCCTCAGCCCCGCCGCGGCTCCCCGAGCCCTTCCCTCCGGCCCGGGACAGCGCCGGTTACCTCATCCCGGCCGCCTCCCCGCTTCTCTGAAGGGCAGGGAAGCGGCGGCGCGGGGAGAGGCGGCCCCGGCCCGCCGAGTGGGGCGGCTCCCGCCGGCTCCCCACGCCCCGGGCCCGGCCCCCGCCACGCTCCGCTCCGTGTCACCTGCGGCAGCGAGGGGTGAGGGGCCGGGGCGGAGCGGAGCGGCGGGAGCCTGCGGGCGGGTCGGAGCCGGCGCTCCCGAGGCGGGAGCGGGTGGAGGCGGCTCGTCCCACAGGAGAGAGTTCACGTGAAGCGAAATCTCACTTTTCACACGTTTAGTATTTCACATAAATCCCACGCAGGGGGTATCAGCGGGACTTGAGTAGCTGCCCGGAGGTGAAGCGATCAGCATTTCACTTTACCTCATGATAGGCGACCTCGGAGGTGTGAACATACGCCCCTGTTTGCAGTAGAGGTATGGACATCGATAACGGAGGTTTCAGTCATCTGTTTGTCCAGGAAGCCGCTGTAAGTGCTTTTCTGTTTAACTAGTGGCACAAAATACACAGGCCGCCATTTCATACGGTGTTTCCACGGGACCTTCCCCTTGAAGCCTGTCTTGCTCCACAGCCAAGGCACCAAGGTGGCTTCTGGAGCCGGAGTCCCTCCCAGGAGCGGGGAGACAGCGCAGACACCCCATGATGTGGAGAGCTGGCTGTGGTGGCATTTCTCTGGGGTGCATGTTGGAACTAGATGATCTTTAAGGTCCCTTCCAATCCAAACTGTTCTACGTTATTCTCAGGGCGTCTGCTTTGTATTTTAATTCTGTTTTGGGGCAGCTGGAGTATTTCAGTCTCTGGAGAGCCCAGGTTTGGGGCCTGCTGTGCTTTGTGGGCAGCCCATGAGGTGCTTGCTCCAGTCTTACTTGCAGCAGCCTGACTTTAAAGGAATTCCCCATTCTGTCCCAGCCTGAGACCATTCACTCCCCAAATCCCAGATCATCAGCACCAGCTTCCTGCTAACCAGAAGTTCTTATAGAATCATAAAATCATTTAGCTTGGAAAAGATCTCTAGGATCATCAAGTCCAACCTTTGTCCAGCCTCCTACTCAAACTTGGGTATGGTGAGAGGATTTAATGCTTTTTAGAAAAAAATTAGTATATGTGGCATTGGTGTAATTTTGTATGTGCCTCTTCCTTCCTGATGACAAAATCAGGGACTAGAGCATGCTTTCTGCACCATCCAGTAAAATTCTGATGTAATAAGCTTTTAATAAGACTTCCATTTAGTTCACAAGTGAATTGAAGAAATTGTGAAAGCTTCAAACTCGGTTTCTCCCAGTAATAATTTTCCTTCAAGCATCTCTCATCCACATCCCCTGTTTATTCATTCTAATGCAGCATACTAAGCTGTAACTAGTCAAACCCACACAGATCAAGAAACATTGTTTGGGATGTTAATTAGTAGTGGGCGCCCTTTTGGCACATATTGGTCCATGGAACATATTTTTCTTGTGTTAAATATCTCCTTTTGTTCCCCTCTCACAGTGGTCCCAAAGAAGGAAGGCAGGGCTAAACCTGAGCCTTTTTAGGCCAGACTTTGTATCTGCTGGCAGCTGTGGTACACCTGGCTCCTGCCAGAACTGATGGGTGTGATGTACCCATTGCCCAAACCAACTCTGTCTTTAATCACAGACTTTGGACCCAAGATTAGGGAAAAAGCAGTGCCTTGCTGCTAGGAAGCTCCAGGTGGCAGAGGCCTCCAGCATTGTGACAAGTGACAGCTGAGAAACTACGCATGGTGTGTGTGCCATGTCTGTTAAAACACGTGTGTTCTCTCCTACTCACATTTTGGTTAGTGATTTGTTCTCAAAATGGATTCAGATGGCATCTGTGGGATTATGTGTGCAAGGGCTGTCCCATCTCAGACCAGTCACCCGTTCATAGCTTGAGTATTTACAGTACTGAAAATGCCTGAACGACATGCGTGGCACGGACCCTGAGACCGATTCCTCAGTAACTTCAGATGAAAAGAGTCTGTGACCAGTATACAACCTGTCCCCAGTTTCTCCCTGCTCTGGTGTAGTAGATCTGAAGGATCTGGGGTTTTTTTGTGTGCATGGAGTGGTTGTTTTTCATGTGAATCGAGCCCGAGAACTCTCAAGGTGGCACCAAGAGGATAAAAACTAGTGATGGAAGGATGGGCCCTACCGACCTTTCCCTTAGTCTTCCCCATACATAGTCACAGAGTTGTTAAGCTCTCAGAACAATCAAAGGTATAAGCATGCTTTTGACTGCAAGTGTTACGACACCTTTAAGAAAAACACCCTGCAGGTATCATGGTGGTGTGATATTCCTGTCAGAGTCAGAAAGCAGATCACCTCTCTTCCTTCAGCCCCTCATTCTACATGTCTTTCCCTCTAGCCATTATCCAGAGTAAAAAGGGAGTCATCCAATCTTCCCCCATTAATGGGAAAACACATGTGTGCTTTGGTGTGGTTATAGAATGGCAGGTATTGGCTGAAGAGATAGTAACTTCCAGTGAAACCAAGCCACCTGGTCCTGCTTTCCTTCCCCCAGCTCCATCCAGAGAGAATCTCCATCTCCTTTGGGAGCTCAGCCGCTCCCTGATGTGAACTAAGATTACCCACAGCTAACACAGAGGCTGCCGATTTCATTGCTGTGGTGATACTGCCCTGGCTGGTGGCTTCAACCACATCACCCCTTGCTTTGCATCCTACACTTGGCTCTTGGGCCCCAAGGTGTTGTTTTTTTTTTCTTTTTCCCTTTAAATCCTTCTGCATTGTTGCATTACATCATAAAAGGCTCTGCTCTGCACACACAAAGGAAGGCAGAGGAACAATGGCAGGTGGAGGGAGCCTGAGGAATATCCTTCCTGGCTGCTCCCAATCCTATCACAGAAGCTATCAGCCCATCAGAGGTCCATATTTACGTACATGAAGGAGAACAGAGACACAAGGGTGGCTGGGGCAGCCCCAATAACCCCTTCAGAGGCACAGCCTCTCCCATGGCTGTCCCAGGGGGAACCACTGTGTGGGGAGTGGGACATGTGGGATGCAAGGGAAGAGGATTTTCAGACTGCAGAAGACCTGCTGTGGGATATTCAGAGGATGAGCCAAAGATGGGGAAAATGGATGGATAAAGGTGGTTTGGGAGAGGAAGAAAGCATGGGAAACAGAGAGGTGAGGGGATAAAAGGGGCCAGTCACATGCAAGCGAGCCTGGTGAATGTTCTTGTCTGCCCATGCCCAGCACCTGCTGAGCATTGTCTGTCATGTCTTCTACTAAACTCCTTTTCTACCTTTTTTTTTTTGGAGGGGGTAGGGTCGGTGTCTCTCTTCTCCACGCATGGGAAGGGGAGTTTACTGCTTCTGACCTCTTTGCTGGGTCATGTCACATGGGAGGGGCAAACCTTCTGCCACCTTACCAACAGAAGGCATTTCTTTACATCTGTAAAGAGTAAACCTTCAAGAATCCTTTAAAAAGAATTTTTAAATTCTTTTAAAACATAAGAAGAAAATGTGCCCTGAAGATGTAAACTGTGGAAGGAAACAGCATGAGTAATATTGCTGTATATCGTGCATCTGTGGTAAGAAAGAGATTGGCTTGATAATAATGATCATGACAGAGATGGCTTTAATGAGCAAGCATGCACAAACAGGGCCTGATCGTTCCCCTGCTCTTCTGCTCCAAGACAAAACAAACATTAAGTACTGCTGCCACTGACCAGGACATCTTTAAATTTGAGCTATTATGTGGCATTGCTAGAGATTGTGCTCAGACGCCCAGTTGAGGAAAAGATATGAGGCCCTAATTTGCTGTTTGATTATTTCGGGGAAGTGAGAAGATGTCTCTGAATAATGGCGGTTTTCTTCAAGAACCACTTGCTCTTGAAGACAGTTTCTGCTTGGCAATTGATGAGAAATGTTGTCTCATGTTTAATTGAATAGTCCTTTGTCATTAAACTCTTTTGTAGTAGGTGCTTTCCATATGCAGTTTTAGTCTGCAACAATTGTCCTGTATGTGCATGTCTGTAAAAAGGTGGATTTATAATTTTAAACTTGATCAGAACATGGAGCCAAAACAAATTCCATGTAGGAGTGATATATAAAAGTGGTCTGGCACTTTGCATGGAAATTTCCAATCTCACAGTGGCTTTACCCACTCTTATCAGGTTTCCAAAGTTAAAAACAAAACAAAAGCAAAGAAGGGGAAAAAAGTTTGAAGAAACGTGATAAATTCTCTTCCAGCTGTCATTGGTGGGACATCTCTGGGAAACTCAACCTTAGGGATGGGGTCAGAATAGGAACCAGCTCTCTGGAGTGAACTTTTCTTTCAGTAGCACCTTCTGCAGCCCATCTTAGAAGGTCACTGAGGAGGAAACCACATTCTCGGCACTGCCTCTTTTGGGGGCAATCTGTGTTTCCTGGGTTTCTTTCCCTCATGGTGCAAGGTGGGAGTTCTGGAAATAAATGCCCCAAAAGAGCTAAGGCTTCTTGTCCAGTCCTAGAGGGTGTTTGCAAAAGGTTTAATTTCATTTTTGTAGTTAAATGGACAACTGCTCAAATGGCCCATACTGCCTCTTCCTTATGATGAATATTGATACTGAAAGCAGCAGGACTTGCCAGTTCAAAACTAGCCCTGGCAATACTCTGCTGTCTTACATTCTTTCTTGTGATGGACATTTTGGCTGTGGAATACAGGACTTCTAGAATTATCTGCTATTTCTGCCTTGCTCCCAGGTCCCATACCTTTCAGAGCCCTTCCTGGATCCTACCCACTGCCGCCTCAGACTCTCACTGGGCTTTCTGTATGGCTCAGGAGGAGCATGTGAGAGAAGAGCATCTTCTTCATCTTCTCTTTATCTCTTTACCATCCAGCAGAGCACCATTATCAAAGGCCACTTTATCTCTTTGCTTAGTTCTACTCATCACCGTCCCCAACTCCTTTGTGGTTATAGTACCTTCCATTGTCACAGTCTTAATCTTCTTTAACACAAGACCTTCACAACCTATTCCATTATTAACGATCTTCTTCAAACAAGCATTTCCATACATCATTAATTGCCCTACCATCATCCAAGCCAAAGATTTGGACCAGACCAGGTATTCCGGCCCAAGATCCAGAGATTGTTTCAGGCAATTTCTCATTAATTGCCCTATCACTACCATATGTTCAGCCAAACCAGGCATTTGGAGAATTCTTCGGACATAATCACCCCACTAAAATCCAAGGTGGGGTCCAGAGAACTAGCATTATCCAGACCCAGGATTTTGGAAAACTTTACAGGCAATAATTGTCCTACTGCCATTCAGGCCAGTGTCTGGTGAACTACCAATATCCAGACTGCTTTCCGGGCAATTCCTTACACACATTGTTAATTGCCCTACCTTTTGGGTGATAATTACCCTACCATCATCCAGGCTAAGGATTTGGAAACTTTACAGGCAGTATTACCCTACCAACTCCTAGTCTCAGAGTCCAGAGAACCACCATCATCCAGACCAGAGACCCAGAGAACTACCGTCATCCAGACCCAAGTTATGGGCATTGTCCCACCGTTCAGGCCAGGGTCCAGAGAACCTTTCAGGCAATAATTACTCTACCAATATCCAAGCTCTGGAGCACTGCCATCATCCAGACTCAAGTTACAGGCATTACCCCACCATTCAGGCCAGAATGAGAGAACCTTTCGGGCAATTCTTCACATAGGCACTTTCAGCCATTTTATTTCCATAGCTATCTTCTTCACACAAGCACATTCAATTTCCATTCTTTTATTACATGGAAATTGGGGTTATTCGCATTAGTCTTCTACACACAAACACTTTCTAACATTTTCTGCTCATTTTGTCTCTTTCTGCTCACAAAATTACTTTCTGAAAGTCCAAGGTTTCTGCTCACTTTCAACTCATAAATTCCCCTTACCACTTCAATCACTTTCATTACTGTGTCTCTTTATCTCTGCTCACTGGCATTTTCTTACTCTCAAATGCTTTCTGCTCAAGCTGGTCCCACCTTGTCTCTTTCTGCTCACTTTCATTTTCTTGCAGCGGCAGTGACAGCACACAGGATCTCCTTGAGGGGGCTCCCGACCTCATTTCATCCAGTTTCATTGGATCTTCCTCCAGACCAAGTTGCTGACTATGCCAATTTTGTTGTGCTGGTTCAGCCATCGTCATTTCATGCTGCCACCAGCTGCCTGATCACACAGGCCAACGCTGAACTCAGCAACATCCCAGAAGTCTTCTTTCAAACAGTCCTGTCATAGGTTCCTGTGGGCCCAGCTCCTCCACTGCCCACTGTGGTGCCAGCATCGCCTGCTGGACACAACAGCCAGAGATGGCTCCTTCAGTGGCCCTTCACATGGAAGGACACCACTGAGAGCTCAGCAAGATGCAACCAGCCCCAACAGAAGCCACACCCAACAGGAAGCTCTTCCAACTAATCAGCTCCTGGTTAATATAATCCTGGCCTCACACACCACCCCCAACCATGACCACATGGGTGAGGGCAGAGGCACAGAGGCACAGATGGGCCAGGTTCTGCCTCTGGAATATGAAGCCAACAGGGAAACCAAAACATTCTGCTAGGTTGTGACTCATCCACAGGTCAACTCTAATCTGGGGACCACAGCTCAGGCCCCAGCACTTCACCTGTAGAAATGAAGGAAGACATCCAATTGTCCATATCAATACAGACATAAAGACATACATCAGCTGCTGTCTGATGAGACGCTTATCTAAAGGGCAGGTGTCAAGAGGATGGGGCCAGACTCTTCTCTGGTGCCCAGTGACAGGACAAGTGGCAACAGGCACAAACTGGAACACAGGGAGTTCCACATAAACATAAGGAAAACTTCTTTCCTTTTAGAGGACAGAGTCCTGGAAGAGGCTGCCCAGGGAGGTTGTGGAGTCTCCTTCTCTGGAGATATTCAAAAGCCGCCTGGATGTGATCCTGTGCAAACTGCTCTAAGTGAAGCTGCCTTAGCAGGGGGATTGGATCCTTCCAACCCCTACTATTCTGTGATTCTGTGAAATGGTAGCCTGGGGAGAACATGCTTTTGATGAAGGTACTTTCAAGGTCAGTTAGATGGGCGTTTGAGCAATCTGACCTAGTTGAAGATGTCCCTACTTGGTGCAACAGGGTTAAAGGCCCCTTTCAACCTAAACTATTCTATAATTCTACTTTAAGTGCTCACAAATAGAGGGAAACTGTGTCTTTGAATTTATGAAGGATCCTACGGGGACAATCTGACAGCTGCCATACAAACAACCTTTACAAATCCATGCTAGTCTTTTCTGACACCCAACACCTGGCTCCTTTTCTGTAGTGAGAATGGCTGGACCATTGCAGTGGCACACTGATTTTTGTGGATGGTGAACCCAAAAAGGGGATTGAGAAGAGACCACCTGAGTTATTCTGACACATGACTTGAGTGCTTTCTATTCTTAGACAGATGAGGATCTGAATTATGTAAGTACACTATCATTGTTTTTCAGATTTATTTGTAAAAACGAGAGAAAGAAATAAAACTCTTAATCTATCATGGATGTGGGATGTATATATTTATCATTTTCTTTCAGTGTGTATTTATACTTAAGTGGAATTAATAAATCAAGTATTCCTCATGATATTTTAAAGCATCATTATTTCTCTCTTGATTCCATCCTTGTTTTTCTTTAAAGAAATGAAAAAAAGCAAAACCCATGAAATTATATTTGCAGTGTCAATTTAAATTTATTGTCTAATAAATAGTGATCACTTGGAAAATCCATCTTTTTCCGTATTGTTAACACAAGATCTAACAAAAGTGATTGAATCAAGATGAGGAATGATCTCAGGTTCCTGAAGCTTGAATAAATGACCCTGTCAATGTTAATGTGCTGTTCTGGAAGTTCATTAGAAGTATATGAAATAATATATATATTTCATAGTAGCTTATATACTACTTAGCATAATTCACTACAAAACCTCCATTCTCTGTATTTCACCAGCATTTCCAACTCACCAGATAACTACCAGCACTCATGTTTTTACTATTCCACGCTACTAGTACAAGCGAAGATAACACTTTTTTTTCTCCCAACAAACTGTAGACTTTCAAATTGACAGCTTTATCTTGACTTCCACCAACACTTTTGCTGAATGAGCGTAACCACCACTGATTTAACAATATCATGTGGATCTACTACTTCTGACTCATCTAATGATGCTGCACAAGATGCCTTTTAGAACTGTATTATCTCCCATAAAACATTATTTGAGCTTAACAAATAATAAATAGAACTTGTCAGCCACAGAATACTGTACGTCAGTTTTACAAATGAGTGCACATCCCAAAGCATTTCAAAGAGAACAAAAGAAAATCCATAGAAATTTGAAATGTTCTTAAAGTGCTACATAAACCAAGGCTTTAACTAGCCATTGATAAAGGTTTAGAAGCACAATTAAGTTTATTTCTACAACTTCAAGGGAGGAACTCTGTACTTCAAAGTACAGAAACACACCAACAAGTGCTGTAATGGTCTGACCTGTAAGGACAAGGCTGAGTCCTATGGCATTTCTAGTTTTGAAATCCAACACAGGAGAATGTCTTTACTCAGGCTTCAAAGCACAGCTTTTTGATTCTCCTTTAGTTTTCAGCAATAAACATAGGCTTGTATTCTTCCCTCAGTCCAGGCTGTAGTTAGGTATTTCAGATTATTGTGTTTATATAGGAATAAGACTAGCTTGAATTCTTGCAGCTTTGGGCAAGTTCTTGTCACAGTGACAAGCAGATTGTTCCTGATATGTCTTTATTAAAATAAATGTACTTTAAGGAATGTTTAGATTTCTGACTGTAGCTGACTGATTTGGTAGAACTGGTATAGCAATAATGTCATCATATCAAGCATCTTTCCTTTTTCTTTTGAGGATTCCCAGAGATATTTTAATAAAAGAAACGATAGCCTAGGCATCTCCACTATGTTAGAGGGAGGCAGTAGTAGAGCACTCAGATTTCCTTTCAGAAAAGAAAAGAAATGAAAAGCCTCTGACTGGTGAAGTTGGCTCATTCTTGGAAGAAAAAGCCTTTGTAAGTGTCAGGACATTCTTAAAAGGGGGGACAAAACTCAGTTGACACAGGTTGTACTTTATAAGAGATCTATCAGCCTAATCTAGACTTTTTGACAGCTGTGGAAACAAGCCAAGAATATAGTAAAAATTGGCATATGCTGGGGGTAACCATTCCCTGCCGGATGCAGGATGTGATATGTCTGTATGACATATCCAATCAAGGAAAAAAAGATATCTATGGCAAGGTTTACTAATATCTGGCTGTCCGTGGCTAAAACATACAGTGTCAATACATTGTCCTAGCAAATGAAACCAAAGGACATAAATGAAGGGTTAGTCTCATAGTGATTCAGTAGTTCAAAGATATTAATCAGTACTCTAAGTCTGCTGGAGAAGAGTGAATGGGGGATCCATTCATCTCAGTTCCCTGTGGTTACAATCTGATAGTAAATTGCATCCATTGCTACCTATGGGGAGCCCTGAGAACTGGGGGGGGAATTTGAGTTATCCGAACCATGCATCTCCCCACATGTCACAAGGAAGGGGATTTACATTTGAAATAGGAATTGGTTTATAACCTTGCAGAAATGCACAAGAGTAATAAATAGACCTTATCAGTATGTCTGGCCAGTTTTGAGTTCCTGCAGAAGTGTTGCTACATAAGGATCCCTTTTGAGGTACTCAGATATCAGTGTGATTAGCCTGGTAGACAGACTTCTGTATTGGGGAAGCAAGGTCAGTGCTCCTGGGACAATAGGAGACATAAAGATTCAATAATAATATCTTATTATTCTATCAAATGATGTCTGCAGAACACTTTAAATCATTATGTGAAGGACAAAGGATGCTATATATAGAGGGGTAAAGGCTGACATTTCTACAGTGCATTTAATTAACAGAATTCCATGCAAGCCTGGCCTTTGGAATAAAAAATAATCTTTGCTTGCACACTGGGCATGTTGAGCTTCCATAATAAACAGACAGGGAACCCCTGTAAGGCATCTACTGAATCAAGGCTATTGTTTTGCTGGTGCCATGTCCTCAAAGACCCTGAGGCTGAAAGACGTTCTATAAGTGAAATCTATTTTCCTTACTATGAGTAGGGCGTTGATGGACACAAGAAATAGCAGCAGTAATTGACTGTTTTTATTAAGGATGCTTCTCAAGATGTTGGGAGTTTTGGACCAACCTGAATTTCAGTGAGGAGACAGAATATGTCAAGGTAGGAGTATTTTCTCCAAGCCAACACAAGCGCTGCTTATGGGAGACATGAACAGTGCATATTCCTTTAATTAAGGAGTGGCCAAATGAGCACTAGTTGGCAAATTTATTGTTTCCTACTAAGGAATTGACATTTTCTTCTGCTGCTGGCAGTGCTTCAACGTACCCAGACTGCAAAATTAATGCACCAGAAAATAAAGCCACTTATTATTGCTCCATGTCAGGAGTTCACCCCTATTGTCATGGGAAAGGGACACAGGAAATGATCAGAAATGATCATCTGACCATGCCCTTAGTTGGCACATTGTATCACATATGGCTTGTTCTCTCTATAATCACATTTCAGTTTTGGCTCCTTCTCTGCAGCAGAAAATTAAGGGCAGTGATGTGGCCTAGGGTAGAGACCACAGGGCTGAGATGTTGTGAAGTAATCTTACCTCTACTCTGAGTTTACAAGGATTTGATATATTACATTAACCTATCTTGCCCATTTATACAACGAAATTAATGAGGGTGACCAATATTCATAAAAGACATTAAGATAAATAGAATAAAAATACCCCTTAGTAGTGCATGGGTATTTCTGCTGCATTATCTTTTTTTCCTTAATGATACACTCTTTCCAGAGAATGGACCCAGGATGGTGATAGACTCAGACCCTTGCAGCCTCCACTGTATAAATTAATTTCCAGCACCTTGTCCTTGACATAAAGAATAAAGTACACTACATATTTCATTAGATATGGATCATTTCTATAGCACACAGTTGGCATTGCTGCATGATAGTTTGTCATAAGGATTTAGGAAAGTCACAGAATGCCACAAAACTGGCAAATAAAGCTCATTCTGTTTCTAGAGCTGGGAGAAGAAAAAACATATTTGATGATGTGCACAGTAACATTTTTCCTGAGATATAAACCTGTTGGGATAACTACATTATGTGGAGGGAGGCATAGAGCTCTCACAGAAACCAAAAATATCTTTAGAAATTGAATATGTGTAATGGAATTAACAAGACCACTACTATGATAGCTTCAGGATTGAAGTCACAATCATTGCCAGTATATGAAAGAATAAATTGTATAATAGGTGCAAAGTGGTTAAAAAACGAAAACTGCCAAATATTTTTTAAAAAACTTTTTTCCACATGAAGGTGATCAGATGCTTGAATAGGTTGCCCAGGGAAGTTGGGCAACCACCATCCTTCGTGACTTTCAATTAGTGGAACAAGTTCTTGAACCACCTAATAGAACTGAACCAGCTTTTGAGACAGAGGTTTGACTACAGATCTCCAGAAGTCCTGGTCAAACATGAATTATTTTGTGATTCTAGGAAGGAAGGACATAAAGGAGAAAGTTCAAAGAAAAATCTAGAAAGTACATCTTTGTCACTATCCAAAGGCATCTCTATAGATAGAGATGTCTTAGTGGGACAAGGAATTTTTCTGTTTATCTGTGTCTCAGAGGGAAGGACAAGTCCACCTTCTCTGGCAGCTCTTGGAGACAGTGTGAGGAGAGGTCAGCTGAATTTGCTGGCATTCACATTTAGCTTCAGCTAAACTTTAGCTGAAGTTTCCTTTCTCCATGTCATCACTTTTATAGTGGGGATTTATCACTGCCTATTCTGCACTAGATATCTTCATGCAAAGAAGTGGAATGAAATTCCTGGCTGGAGGCTTTTCCTTCCTTCTAAGTTCCCTTCATATGTAATGCCATTGCAGTTGCTAAATATGAACAGTAAAGTGAACTGTTATCAGCCACTTCAGAATTTCCCTCCTAAGGAGGAGGTTAATCTTTCTGGGTCCTTGACTCAGGTTGCTCATAACAGCAATATGACGGACACCATACCCAAATCCAAACTGCCTGAGGGGTCAGATATGGGCCAAGTGGCTTCTCCCATTCTTGAATTTTCTTACTCACAATGCACTGTGATTTACTTCAATCCAAACCCAGACTTCCAGCCAATAGATAGGACATACAAACAATCATAGTATCATAGAATGTTAGGGGTTGGAAGGGACCTCTGGAGATCATCAAGTCCAAACCCCCTGCCAAGCAGGACCATAGAA
>JAVSBS010004480.1:0-16292 GCA_033124195.1 Coracias cyanogaster | reverse complement strand
TAAGTCTCTCTCCCTTTATCCTCTTTTTCTTCCTCTTTGGGAAGAGGAAGAAAATAGAATAAGAGAAAGAGGATAGAGAGCATCTGTTGTAGGTCTGGTGGATTGAACCTAAACCTCAACAGCCACCATCTCCATTTCCTTTATTCCACAAGCATCAGGTTCTGGTCTCTGTGGCTAAGCAAGACTGATCTTGAGTACCAAGACCGGTGTGTTTTCTTTGCTGTTTTTGTGTGTCTTATACTGGTACTGTTTACTGTAGGGTAATTGCCTGGGTTTCTGTTGGCTTCCAAGTCTCACCTGCTTTACTGGAGAGGAGTGAGGTTTTGGGCTTTTTTTTTTTATTTATTTATTTTTGCTTTATTTTTATAAAAGTGCTATTATTCCACAAAGTGCTCCCTGCATGGCAGGAAATTCCTAGTGGACAAGTGGGATTTCAGTGTTCCAGAGCTGGGGCTGGTGGGTTATTCACTGCATGAATGAGTCTGCCACAACCCTCTCCTGGAAAGCCCTCTACCCCTGTGCTGAGGAACACCACATAACACGGAGCAATGGTGCAGGAGCCCCAGTCCACAGCTCTCGCCACAGCTGTCCCCGTGGCATTCCCCGCAGCAGAGCCTGACCCATGCTCCCTGCTCACCACCTACCAACTTCTCATCGTTTTTACTGCCCGTGCATTTTTAAGCAGTCACAGAATGCATTGAAAAGAGTTTCTGTTCTCTCATGAGTACCAAAAGGGTTTGTTGGGTGTGGACAATGAGAAATTTGGGGTGTAGGTGCAGGGCCATACCGTGTGCAGCCAGCCAGAGAGCCTGGCCCAGCCCCTTTGCAGGACCCATCGATTGCGCAGCCCCGGTGGCTGTACTGGGCAGAGACTTTTCATTTACTTTTTGCAGTTTACTCTGACACATGCTATCACTGTGAAAGATGACTGCAGCTTTTTTCTCCCTTTTCCTTGCTCCTTCTACGACGGTTATTTCAGTGCAGCTGAGTCATCCCAGCAAATAACCTGTGAGGGCCAGGGAGGCAGCCTGGGGACTGCTGAGCCACTGCTGCTCCTGCGTCATGTGGCCCCAGCCTCACAGGTTCCGATCTGTGGGTTTTCCTCAACATCTCATATAGTTAAAACTGAACCACAGTGCTTTCCTCCAGATCTCAGCAAGACTGAGTTCACAAGTACTCAAATCTGGCATTTTGTCTTCAGCTACCTCTGATTCTGGTAGGGCTTCCTTTGTGTTTTTCTGATCCAGGACATTGCCAACCACAAAGCTAAAATACAGTTAATTAACCTGATGATGTTGGAACCGACCCATTCAGGGAAGCTGCCCAGCAAACACTGGTAATAGCGCATTGCTTCTGGGACTTCTTGGCAGTTGCCCATCTGTTGATGATACACTTTGATATACAGTAAACCAAGCGAGGAAGCTGCAAAAACCATTAAAAATACAGGACTTTCCCCTTCCTTGCTACCTGTATGGCAGAGGTAGACTAGACACATGAAGCCTAGCATGGGGAAATCTCAGGTTTGGGCTTAAATGGCTCCCAGTGTTTGCTAGGAAGCTCTGCATGGTGCAGTGTGGGATGGAAGCTGTTTTAGACAGACGGCCACACCTTGCTGAGCTAAATAATCAGTGCAAAGTGTGGTACAAATTGCTGTCGGTATTTGAACTGGCTCGTTCAGTGTGGGGATTCCTGGACAGCACTATGCTTTCTAGTTTTCACGCTGTAAAACAGGCACATGGTAGCTGAATCTCAGTCACTCTACCACAGTAGCAGTATAATGTTAGGATTGAAAATGTTTCCTTCCGTAAAAAAATGGTGATAATTCAGGCCACTTTTTCTTTGCCTTCTACAGCGGACTTTTCTGTGAAACTCCTCCACCAATGGTTCTTCTCCAGACGAGCCCATGTGATAACTACGAGTGCCAGAATGGGGCCCAGTGCATCGTCGTGCACCACGAGCCTGTCTGCCGCTGCCTCGCTGGCTTCGCTGGGCAGAAGTGTGAGAAGCTCATCACAGTCAACTTTGTTGGGAAGGATTCCTATGTGGAGCTGCCATCAGCCAAAATTCGCCCTCAGGCAAACATCTCCCTCCAGGTATGTTGCATAGAACTTCAGTTGTCAGCCCAGTGCTCTTCTAAGCAGTCATACATATGCACATGTCTATTTTTTTATTCTGAAGAAATGGGATCTATTGGCCAAGATGTTGACAAAGTTAGACTCAACTTGTGAGCCATTTGTCTGCTCTAAAATTATTGAAACATTCAGGATCATCTAAGATACCACTGTACCTTCATGGACACGTATCCTGCCTCCAGAATCACACCGCTCTCTGGTTCTCAGGCTGGCAACGTAACTAGAGACGATTCAGGAAACCTCCCTGTCTTCTTACTGATTTACAGCACTGTGCTTCATCCTGTGGAAATCAGCACTTAATATTCGGACGCTTGTTAAAAGAAGCTGCTCTGAATGGCCTTTCCAGACAGTATTTTGCTTACTCTTTTACTGCGCACATTCAGTAGGTAAAAGGCCTGGGATTCTGTTCCAGTCCTGTAGTTACACCTAGATTTGGATTGAGAAGGCAATGGAAAATAGCTGCCAAAGGTGTCATGCCCCTGCTGTCATCGTTGTGGTTGTGGATCACAGGTATTTCGGATATTTAGTCCAATATTATATTTAAGTGATTTGGAAGTTGTTTGCATTCACAATCTAGTAAATATTAAACTGATCTCTTTTTTTCTCTAATATTGCCAAAAAATTGAGAGAATAATTTCTAGCTGTCTGTATTTTCTAATAAAGAGATGTGTGGAGCATGTATATGACATAATACATCTCCCTCTTTGACCACTGATTGTTAATTTGGGATATTTCTATGCTAGATTCATCCTGCAAATGGAGCATAACATTTCAAAAGATGTCAGAAGAAAAATCATTCCTGTATGTTTATTTTATTGCATTTATTTTCTCCGTTTGAAAGGATTGTATTCCACAGTTGGAAATCATATTCTAGTCTTACTTGATGGAGTTTGGTTGTAATTAGAATACCAACGTCAAGCCATGGGAAAAAGGACCAAATTTCCACATTAGGAATAGGTTTTTAAAGGATGGTTCCTGCAAAGTTTATTCTAATGAAAAAAATTCCATAATTAATATTTATCTTCTCTTTAATAGCTTGAGTATACAATTCATATGAAAATGAAGCTAATTAATGTATATTTGAGCCCTCAGCTTTTCTTCTAAATCTTCTTTATTCAGTATCACAAAAGAGAGTCTAAAATACGGCTCCCCTAAGGCTCTAGAATAACCTACTAGAGGTTAACTTTAAAGCTGAAAATCTGGACATTGTCTTCTTAAGTGTACAAAACACGTTACATCAGCCATAGCTTGAAGAATAAACCTGATTATTACAGAAAGCACATGCAGATAAACTTCTTGTTTCCCAGGCTGAATATTATTCTTGCATCCGGTAATTCATCACTAGTGAATTAAAATCAGAATACAGCATTGATTATTAAGAACAGATAGAGGAAATCTTATTAGTAAGTGCTCAAGGAAAAAAAAAATATTTTAAGGGCAAAAAGATATTACTAAAATATATATACAAATGCAAACAGATTTTTAAATTTACTGTATAGTTTGGCACTTAACAGCCATTATAAAAATTAGGCACAAAATCTCAATAAATATATGCCGTGAAAGTAACAGGCAGGACATACCCAAACCCCCCATTTTATCTCTTCTGTTTGATTTCTTTTTTTCTTTTGTACTAATAGGATATTTGAGAGCTGGAGACTGGGAATGCATGGTCTTTGGGTTTTTGATTCAGTGTTTGAGATTTTTCTTCATTGATGTGCATTAAAGCTAGAGGGATGAGAGCTACGCTGCTCCCTAAATCATCTAATCATTCAGGTTGGAGAAGACCCTTGGGATCATCGAGTCCAACCATCAACCCTACTCTACAAAGTTCTCCCCTAAACCATATCGCCCAACACCACATCTAAACAAGTGTCCCATTTGAAACCAGCATGATTTGCTAATAACTCAGACTGAGCAGATAACTCATGGTTAGATGTGGGGACAGGTCCTTCTTTCCTTCTTTGAGTTCACAGATAGTCTGTGAACAGATCAGCACCCACTGGAATTTGTTTGCCTGCAATTGTGACACACTCCTACTGCCAGAGCCGATTTTCCAAACCTCCACTTCAAGCTGGCATAGTAGCTGAGAAATACATTCATGTTGCCGCCAAAAATACAGCAACTGTCTATCGACAGGTATCAAATAAATTGTAGCTTTCCCCTCCTGAAAACTCATTCTTATTTGAACCAAGGGAGCCATCCCTTAGTGGGACGCCAGCCTGTTTGTACATGACCTTTTAGTGTCTCATGGCTCTTGCTCTCAGTGTTGCTCACGTGTGTGATTTATTAAATCATATTTGAATTGCATATATGATTTGGGTTTCATTTTTAATATAGGTTTATTTCTTTTTTAATCATTCTCGAGGAACCTTACCTGGTTATTAATGTTTCACAGGTAGCAACAGACAAGGACAATGGCATCTTGTTATACAAAGGAGACAATGATCCTTTGGCTCTCGAGTTATACCAAGGACACGTGAGGCTCATCTACGACACGCTGAATTCTCCACCTACCACAGTCTACAGGTAAGTAGCTGAGCTTTACCAAGACAGGTGATTTCCAAAAAAGATGGAGAGGTAGGATTTTTCTAAAAAATGTGCATGGAAGAAGTGCCTTTTTTTGCACTTCAAGGTATCTCTTTTCCTTATGTAGTTTGATATGAAAATCAGAATAAAGATTTAGCTAGAGGCTGCATGGTGAAAAATTGGCATTTGTTGGCAATACCAGTGATACTGTGTCCTACTGTGATTGCAGAAAACGTTGTGTTTCTCATTTACTGTAATGATTTAGTTTCTGGTGAATGTTAGCCTTGAAATTGTTCCAAATAATCGGTTTCTCTGATGTTGGCATTTATCAGTAATTTACTGTACCAGGGCAGAACAGTGACTGTGCAACTGCAGGATTAGACTGTGTCAAATAAGAGGAGAAGGGCTGAATTCCTTTAAAGGGTGAATGTTTTTGGAAGAAGTCTTGCCTATATCAGTAGTAACTACACAAACCATGAAAAAGCGTGGAAAAGGTAAATTGTAGGGCAATTTGACCTTCAGACACTTGGCTTTTGGGGATAGCAAACCCATAATTTTTATTCATAAGTCACAAGAAAGAGAAGCAAATATAAAAGTGAAAGCCATGCACAGAGGTGTCTCCCTAGGAAAGAAAAATGCGCTGCTCATGTCTCCCGCTGCTTCTTTAGCAGCCCTGTCCCAGGATTAACTCCCTTCTGATTATTTTTAAGCCCTGTTGCTCCAGTTTGTTCTGTGTAGACATGCAGCTGTGACCACACGGAGCCCTTTCAGGTTCAGTGCAGTTTCAGGGCATTGTGTGTGCAGAAGAGCTGGATTTCCCACCTCGCCGCCACCAAGTATCACTAGCCAGGCCTTGTACTTTTCTGGAACGTTGTCTCAGCACTTGGTAAAACTGAAGTCTTCCAGGGAGTTTTCTTTAAGGGGAATGGTGACTTGTTGAGGAATATGAAAAAAAAATTTCTATATAAAAGCAAATTGGATAATACCAATGCAGACATGTCACCAAGAAGAGCAATGGCTTGTCCACTGTAGGAATGAAGAAAGCAGCTTGTTAGGGATTTTCACCAGCTGGATAGGTGTGAAAAATTTCTCTGTGTGTGGCTGCTAATCCTAATTGATTTCATGTTAGAGCAAAGCTGAAGTTGTTAAACAGTTTTATGCCACTAATTAGAACATAGGGAAAAGCTCATTGTGTGTGGGCAGCACAGAGGGTGACAGATCGGTGTGGATGCTTGCTCTCCGTCGTCAAGGACAGAGCAGTGTGCTGACAAGAGCTGTTGCCACCATCACAACAGCACTTTATGGATCTGCTGCCTCCTGGCAAAGTTGCCAGAGATGGCGAGTGGCAGTGTCCTCATTATTCCTGCGCCCTTCATATGGATCAAGGAGGAGGCCTCCATTCAGACTGACACCTCATTACCATAAGATTAATGGCCTGTTCACTACATTTTGTACTGTGTGATCTGTTGAGATGGGAAAGAAGCTGCTTAATGCTATGCCCTTTCCGAAATGTCACTCTAATCTTTTATTAGTTTAAGGAGTGGAGCAAAATGGGATTAGCATGGAGCTTGATGGGAAGAGATTAGGTTGATTGAGAAAAACTGCAGCTGAAGAATGTCAAAAAGGCCCTCTAAATAGATTAAAAGACTTGTTTTCCTTAAGGGCTGAGGAAGGGGAGGAAACCTGCTTCTTTTCTTACAATCATGGGATTTAAGAGTAGAAGGCATGAGTGGATCTAGTTTGACCTCCCTGTATATCCTGTGTGACTTTTAGCTAAGGCATAAGCTCTGTTTGGCTAAGACATGGCTTCCAGCTTGGTACCGAGTTTTGACAGGAAAATACTAAATAATGGAAAACCCCTCATTTCTATTAGTAGCTTGGACAATGGTCAGTCATTTCTGTTACTCAGCCATTGGCCATAATTTCCAAGTGTCACTAATACCTTCTGGATGCTTTAGAGGCTTTCTCCAGGGAAATGAAGGTCCTTTTACACCCAGTCCTGGCTCCCATGAGTTTATCCGTACTTTTAATTTCATTGTCTCCTAACTTGCATTTTGATGAATAGCTGATTCAGTGTGATGCATTTTAGCTAAACCTTAAGAATTTGGGACACTCTTTTCTGTGTCTTCTACAGTGTTTCATTTTTCACTAAAAATAAGGTTGCTAGGAGAACCTGGAGCATTCTAATCTTAGCCTCGCCATTGGTAAAACAGTTTGTCTTCTCTATTGCCTACTCCATCCTGTCTTGTTTAGATGCCTCATTTAAATCTCAATCTCAGCCAAAGCGGACCGTTTGCCTTTGAGAAGCTCTGTTGAAAGACTGTTAGATTAATTTTCACAGGCAATATCAGGTGCTGCTATCCTCCAAAGAGGTCAACTACTTGGAAGAGATGAGCAGTACTTTGGCTCTTGTTTTTCCTCAGAAGAGTCTGCCAAAAGAGGAGGAAGCCTGAAAATACTGCCTGGTGGGAACTGTGCCAGCTACAGCTGCCGGGAATCTGTAACTGACCCGGTCCTGTGTTGTAACCGAGATGTTTTGCTGGCTATTTCAGGTACTCCCATGATGGGATGTGGGAAGTCATTGGCAAACCACATTATCTGTAATTCTTCATCAGTCTCCGTGATAAGATTTATTAATAGTACTTAAGAACAGTAAAATTAGCAAAGTACTTGGCTAATACAGGTAATATCCTGTTGGGATAAGATAAAGCCTGTTGTCAGACGGGTTGGGAAGCCATCAGTAAGCCATCCGTGGTGGTAGTTTTCAGTAGTATTCAGCAGAAGGGTGCTGGAAGGATGAAGTACAGAACGTGCCACATTGCAAAACCCTCCCCTGGCCCCTTAGTGTACAGCCAGGGTGAAGGTTTGTACCAGACGCGTGGCGTGCGTGTCTAAACTGGCTCGTGCAGCATATTCTGCAGGTGGCCTCACTTTGCAAAACTCTTCTAGGAGACCAAGGGTAGGGATGTGGCCTGACAGGGGCTTGCAGGCATGCCGGGAAAGAGCCCTTCGTTCCGTCTGCTCTGTGAAGGCAGGTTGTCTCTGGCTGTTTGAGTAGACCTGTTCCTGTATCTGAGTTGCTCCTTTGAGCAGATTTAAGTAGAACCGCAGCAGAAAGCTAGCGTGGAAAAGCCCCAGATTAACTCGCTGTACGTTCAGATTTGCTTTACGTGTATTCATTCCTATGGTATGTTTGGATAGAAAGGTTAAAGTTGACATTGGACTTTTCTTTCATTCTAGTCAGATCAAGGTCAGCAAATGTCCAATGGAGAAGATTACCTAAAATACATTGTCATGTGTCATTAAGTTAGAAAGAAATACAAGTTAACGCGTGAATATGCAATGGTTGAAGACGCCCTTTGAAAAGAAAAGCTGACTGCTCTGTTATTGGAACTCCTCAGCTGTAAGATGTGAAATAACGGTTTCCTGGACATCACAGTAAACATCTTACAGAAAGTCCCTTTTTGAAGTAGGATTCCCATTTGTTGGTTCTTTTATTCTAATTACTCTAACAATGCACCAATGAGAACAGAAATCTGTTTCTGAGTGCTTTATTGACCTGCTGGTTTCTGCACGGGTGAGAGTTACTCTTCCGTGCCATGGCAGTACTTAGTACTGAGCCAACAGTGAGCTCTTGAAATGAAGTAAATCTTTTACACAGATACCCTACCTTAATTTAAAGAGGCCAACTGATGAGGAATGTGCTGCTTTTATTTACCATCATGCTCCAGTTGCTAAAAGTCTGGATTAACAAAGAGCATGTAATTCTGTAGTTTCAGCATTCCGCCATTGACACCGGTATCTGCTTAACTGTGTTCTGTAGGGAGAGCTTCCTACTTTCAGTCTTCTTCCCTACATCTGTTCCTCGAACCAGAGATAAGACCTTACTTGTAATTTTTTTCTGCTGTTACATAGTCATATTGATTTGGATGCTAAATTAATCCTTCCTAATAGAAATGGAAAATAGAAATTTGACACAAACCACCGATGTAATTCCCTCCAGAGTTCCCAGATTGCCATGTTGCACACAGACCGTCATATCTGGTAAAGAGCAAGACACAGACGTCACTGGTGTAAAATCGTATGTTTTCATGCAGGTTTCCTGACAGCAGTGAAAAAGGAGGCAGTTAGGAAAACAAGAATTAATTGTATTTGTCTTTCTGCAGAGCCTACACCCAAATTACATTATAATTCCTTTTAAAAGTATCCTTGCGTAATCTGCTTTCAAAAATACTACATCATTTAAAATACTTCTTTCAGATTGTATCATGCAGTTCTCATGGTCTGGCTAATACTAACATAGCATAGATGGATGTTCTTGTGGTTAAAGCAAAAGGCCTGAAATAAGGGAGCTTAAATTCTTACTTGTAGCTGCCTCATATGTGATGACTGTGGAATGACAAATTAAATCTGGTTCTCTGTGCATAAAAAGCACAGAAAGGGCACGAAAAAAATAGAAAATCTGTTTCAGAAATGTGCTGCAGGTCTCTGGAGGGTGAGGTTCCTTCTCCCTCTAGGCTGTGGAGCAGCACAAGGCTCTTACCTCAGCAGCATCCGCAAACTGCCTATTCCCTTCCACATCACACAGCGTCTGCCCGTGGTGGCTGGAGCCCTGGGAGCTGCCCGTGGGGCCACCAGCACTTGGTGTCCCACAACAGGTCCCTGGCCATGCTGCTTCTGAACAGAACTTGGTAGTACTCAAGGACTTCAGTCCTCTACTCCAATTTCACAGACTTCACCACTCTGCTGGTGCTGAGTTGAACAATTGCTCTTGTGATGGAGATTTCCACATCCTCCAAAGGTAGGGGAGATGGGACTTTTGTGTAATCGCCTCTTTTTAGCTGCAATTCCTTATCTGCAAAAAAAGCCTGGAAGTCTTCACCATTAATTCACTGCCTTCTAGGTAGCAATGCGCTGGAGGAGTGAAAGCATTAATTATTCTTAGGATCATTATTAGTGCTTGTCAAACCCAGTTTTTACCAGAACTCTCTTTGCAGAGCTCACTGCATGACTGGTCCTTTTCTTCCTAATACCTTCATAGTCTGCAGCTTGTGCTGGGCCCCTCCCTGGTGGGATTCCTGTTTGATACTTCTGGATGGTCTCTAAATAGACTGTTTCTCAGAGATTTTGAAGAGACATCACTGAGCTCTTAACAATTCTGCTTATTTGCAAGTCATTTTTTTCCCTCTACCACAAACTCTTATTTTTTCAGGTACTCCTTAAGGATTTTGCATGAAATATAATAAAAGCACCAAGTATTAATCTCTGACCTGCACAGCAGAAGTTGTAAAATTTGAATGTACTTATACATTTTGCATGAGCCAAGGCTAAGGACAGATGAATTATTTTTTGCCTTTGTGAAAGGCTCAGGTGTATTTAAATGGGACAAAAAAGACAAGTGTGTGAGTTCTTGTCAAACTATAAACATTGCCTTTCCCTAGTTTTTCTTGGATTTTTGTGTAGGAGGACAGTGAAAATGTAAGGCCAAGACCTGAAAATATCATCTAAGTTTTTATCATTTGGTTCAGAATCAAATATTTGCTTTCATGAAATTCAGAAACTTTCTTCTGCTGAGATGAAGCTTAAGAAGGGTAAAGTTTTGTCCTTCAGGCTGCCTGAGGACTTAGCAGGCAAAATCTTGTTACACTGAATTAATTTCTTTTTCTTTGTGAAGCTCTTCTTGCAAGAATGATAGTTTCTCCTCTCTCCTCTCTCTCCTCACCTCTGCCAAGCTCATTCCCCTCAGTGCAGTAGCTGAGTACCCAGAAACACTGTGCTGCAGACCCACAGCTTTATTTCTAACCTTACATGTGTGTAGGGTGGTTCAAGCTGAGGTGTTTTATCAGAAGGCAGCAAAACCTTTCACAAAGCAAGTCAGCCTTGGCTTATCTGTGTGCCAGGTGTGGGAAGCTAGGAATAGGACATCTAAAGCCACTTGCCCCGTGGTAGTGACAGAAACAGAAGTTACATTCTCCAAGTCCCAGGTCACCTTCACCAGGGCCCAAAATCTGGAGCGATCGGTCTAAGTTGCATTCAGATGTCCCCTGTCAAGAGAAGTCTGGCTGCACCAGTACACACGGGTACTCCCAGCGTGCGCGGGCTGCTGGCTCGACCACAGCCCCGTGACCGAGGCAGGCACAGGCTTGCCTTTGTCTTCCCCTCAGCACTCACCGTTGAACATTGGAGAACTTCTGCTAGCCTGCAAAAGCAATAAACTCCATAACTACTCCCCTGCCACAAAGGGTTTCCTGGCACTTTGACTCATTCTTTGAATTGACTTGTATTACGACCACTCGAAGTCAAAGCAGAGATGTTATTTGTATCCTTTTGATTAGGAGTGTGGCCAGCTGCCCCATCACTGTCACCTTTGTCACTGCTTTTTAGAAAAATCAGAGGGCAGCTGCAGACCCAAAGTGGTTTCAAGCAGGTGGCAGAAGCCAGTCCTCCTCCTCCCAAGTCACTCCTCAGTAGACTGTGCTGGCTTTAATGCATAGACAACAGAAAAGCAAGTTGTCAGTAGTCTGTGTGTTTTGTTAAGCTCACGGGTTTGATGTTGTTTGCTAACACAGACCCCTGTAAGCTGGTCTGTACCCTGTTACGTTAGTCACTGCGTGGCTGTGCCCTGCACGCTCCCCCGTATCTCCTGGCAGCTCTCTCCTAGCTGAAGGGGACAGGAAGGAAGCTGGAGCAGATACGCTGCATCCATCCCCACTGGCTCCTTTGCTGATCAGCAGCCTTTCAGGAAGAGTTATGCAGAACAGAGGAGTGCAGTGCACACATGAACTTTGGTACAATAACGTGATAATGCCGATTTCTTTCAGCACAGAACAATAATGAAAATGTAACGAATTCAGTAAGATGGCAATATTAATCCCAAGAGGAAATTAGAGGTGATGGGATAGGCATAGTTCAAAACTAAACCAAAGCAGGGGGAGAACACCCAGAATGAATCAATGTGTTAAAATACTCTGAGTTCAGCCTCTAGTCAGAGTCTGACTTCACAGCATGCTGGCCCCATGCAGCTCCTCTCTCTCCTGCCTGTGTGGACACTTCAGAGGACTACACCTACAGGTAGAAAGCAAATCCTTCCCAGTTATGACATTCTTCTGCTCTGCTATGGAGGCTGTTAACCGTTCAGTTAACACTATTAAGTATTTTCAAGCGCATCAAGAAGGAAGGTGTTTGCTCTTGGAAGTTTGCTGAATTTTAGAAATAGCTTAGCACCTTGCGGCTACTTGCTTGTTTTCATGTTCTGAGTAGTCTTGGGTTTATGTGAAAATGGATGGTGAAACCAAAAGTTGTTCTCTACAGTGATTTGACTATGGCTAACAATGATATAGCTCTATCATCAAAAGAAGATTGCTGCTGAAAACATAGAAACTCACAATATAGATGAATTTTCCCATGTTTGTTAAAGTCAGGAGCTGCATTGAGTTTTAGCCAGTTCAGCTCAAGCCTTAAAACTGCCTGGCCAAACCAAAAGTAATTGTGAAATAAGAACCAGCAGATAACCTGATTTAGTCATTTTTCTGTAACGTGGTCTCACTGCTTCTTCTCATGAGAGCATCAGTGAAACCGTGAGAGTGGTCCTGGCAGCTCCTGAGCCCTCATAAATTCGTGCTGGTGTTAGTCCACCTTCTGAGCAGTCAGTTTGGTTTCTGTGTTGGAAACATGCTCTTGTGCTGAACCCTGTTTCCAGTGAGGGACTAGGAGAAAGGTGTGCAAATAGATTTTTAAAGGCTTTTCCTGCTGTACCACAGGTTGTTAGTCCTCTCGTACAGTGCCAGAGTTGGTCCATACCAATTACGTTAATAATCAGCTAAAGTATTCTCATCATAGTCAGTAAATCTAATCACAGTCAAAATTACTTTATAGACTTCTATGCACTAATGACTGGCTGACGTCTTGAATTGTGAGGTTTTTGCCCTACAACAACACGTAGCAAGCGAGTATAGCATGGTGTTTTTTTTCTGCCTGTAAATTTATTGTAAACATGATGACGAACATGAAGTTTAGACGTGTACCATGTGTGATAGATTTATATCCCATTTATACCAAGCACCAGGCTCTGGATTCAATAGCTACAGTCTCTGTTAGAAGAAGCTCCTGCAGAGCTGGCCCCGGGGGTGATGACGGAGGTGCGGCATGGTTCCGTGCTTCCCCCCAAACAGAAATGTGCCCCACACCTCTGCCTTTGCCAGCCTGCCCCAGTGCTGCTGGAGAAGGTGGGTATGGCAGCTGCCAGTCCGGCTCTCAAAGAGCAATGGATTTTATGGATTTTTGTGGAAGGAGAGGCATACAACTATACGTATGTTGCCACAGATAAGGTGGAATCAATTTCAATTCCTGAACACGCATCCGGTTTCTAAATAGACACAGCTTTTTTTTTTTTCTTGGGGCTTAGCCTCCAATTTCAGAGAAAACCCATCATTCTCTGTCAACCTAGTTGGAAGCCCTTTTAATTGTGTTCTGCTCCCTGCTGCTAAATGGCAAATACCTTCATATTTCCCATGGCTGAAAAGGGGGTACATGGTGTAAAGTCTCCCCCTGATGAAATGATTCTGTGAAGACACCTGATGGATTTCCTCATCAGAACCTGAGATTTGATACCCAGCTGAATGGCAGAGTTCTTCTCAGTAGTTTTTGATACTGGTGCTAAAAGCAAACCCAAGCACCCTGTTTTGTTCTGTGTCCTGGTATATGCCACACAGCGTGTAGGCTCTTTGCCGAGGAGGACGTTGCACTTGGTGTGGCCACTGTCCCTGCTGCTCTGCCAGGGCCTGCCTTCCTCTGTGCCGTTCACAGTGTCATTTTTCTTAAGGGTAACTGATTTAATGAGTCCCCATAGCATTGCGGAATCTATATGTGGTTGTTTTTACACTCTGTATTTACAGGGTTTGTTATTTTATGTTACAGTAAGGACGCCGCGATGCGATGGCTCACTGCACCGCGCTAGGCTGTGTGCCGTGACGTGCGGACTCGTTCTGGGGGAGTAAGATGGGAAGGCAGTAACGCTGTGATCTGTCATTCAGGAGAGGTCTCAGACTTGAAGAGTTCATTCAAGCTATATTTACTGCCATTACACTTGCATTTAACAAATTCTCAGTTGGCAGAGGGAAGTTTTCAGCCCTGAAGAGACGTGGTGATACTGCAGGAGACCAGCGCAGCTTCAGCTCCCCAGAGTGGGTTGGTGTCAGACAGGTGTCAGGGACTCTGGGAGAACTCACTGCAAACAAGGAGTGTTTACCCTGGCCATGAATCGGACCCTTTTATGAATAATCTAGGGAAAGGGGTCAGGATTGTGTTAATTGCATGTTGCAGGGGTAAAAAAAAGTCCTTGCTTTTCCCTCAGAAGGTCTGTAATACAATAACTTTGGCTGTTGGCAGGGGTGCTGCAGGAACTGAATTATGACTGGAAATGAGATATGCATAGCCTGGCCAAACGATCATTAAGGGAGATACGGTAATCAGCTGCCAGTTCAAGGGCTGTAAACACCAAGAAGAGAAAGATGGTTTATTTGGGTGGTCTACAGAGTCTTAAGTAGAAGAAAACGTATAAAACCAAGCAAACGAAAAAGGTACCAAAGGAAGTACCAAAGAAAAAATCTTCATGTCGAGTGCTCTCAGTCTAGGGGACCTAACACTAGAATCACATAAAACAGGATTGAACATAAGAAAAGAGAGTGTATTTTAAGCTGAAAGTGAACTTGAGTGCTTTAATGTATCTCTTTCACCTCTTATTTCCCCAGTCTTGTGTTTCATTAGCATTTTTCCTACTTTTTTCTCAACATGTGGTTTTTATTTGACTTCTGAAGATGACAGTGCTTGAAGTGATGTGTTATTGTAGAGGCAGCACAAACACTACCCAATTACAATTTTTGCCTTTGTTGCCATGGAGAAGTTTAAATCTATTTTAGGCCAAGGACTGATTATAACTGTAACTAAGGGCAGGAGGTAACTGTAGCTTGGAAAGGTGACAAACCATCACCACTGCAACCTGGAGTCAGCCTGGCACAGTGTGAGTTTCACAGCTCCCAAAATGTGGATCCCTGCAGCTCTCACCTTGTGTTTTTGATTTTGGTACCTATTCTCTGGTGCCTGCTCTTCTCAGCACTTCTTCAGCTCTTTTTGAGATGTGTTTCTGCTTATTCCCTTTTACTTCAAATGTTTCCAAAGATTATCTAAGTTCAGCGTGGCCTTCACTCCCCAGTCCCTTACCATCCTTGTGTTTGCTTTGTTCTGTGCTTCAAATGAGGCATGTCCCCATTAAGACGGAGGTCAAGAAAATCTGGAGACTGTAGATAATAAATTGATGTCCTCATTTGCATAATTGATGGTTATACATTTCCTCAGTGGCACAGTTTGCTGTGATACTTAAAGCTGTTTTTGTTTTTGACTTCTCTGCCCTGCTGTTCTTTGCTGTCTACACTAAAGGTATATACATGTCAGTGAAAAAAACTAACCCAAAGCCCAGATTTTACAAGTTCAAATTGAATGCTTTAATCCTTTAATGCATTTCTGTTCACTGGCATATTTATAGCGGCTCAGCTCTAAATCTCTCATGGCTAGTAGAGCAAGGGGAGTCGGTGTTTATAACATCTGTGTGTGCTTGGGGCTGGAGTAGTGGGGAAGGAAAATAGAGGAGGGAGAAGAGAAATAGATCAAAAATGAGAGTAGGAATCAGTTCTTTTTTTTTTTTTTAGATTCCCTGGGGTTTTATGTTTAATGCACATCCCTTTCCCTTCATTTCCTTGTGTTCCAGAGTCGGAGCCCCCAGCAGAGGCTGTGTCCGTGGCCTGAGCGCAGTGCCCTGTGCAGGAGGTCTGTTGGTTCCTCTTGCTGGCACTGCTGTGATAGATGAGGCCGGCTCCCCGCGATACAAATTGTTTGTGACTCTTTTACAGAGCCCTCCTGGTGCCTCCCATCCCTGTGTGCGCAGCTCCAAGCTTCCCACCTGGGCACAGGGGGAACAGGAGGTGCTGGATGCAGGACGTTCTCATGAGCTTTGCAAGGTGGGCTCTCCTCACATGCCCAGTATCTTCCTCCTTTTTTTCGACCAAATTGGCCAGTTCTCAGAGAGGATGACCTCCACGGGAGCAATGCAATGGATTGTGCAAGACACGTAACCTGGGCAATTGCTGGCTCCTGGAGAACCTCTCTGTGCTACAGAAATCTGGTCTTTTGACACCTTCCGCTGCTCACTGTTCAGCGAGTTCATTAAATTCCCGAAAATCCTTGCTTACGCTTTTGAAGAGTTTACACTTCAAACGTAGCTCCCCGCTTTTTTCCACAAGAATATCTTGTAAACTGAATAGCATCCAGTGGTGGCGGCCCAAAACGCTGCAGCTGGAAGCTGGCTAAAAACCCGGGACTGTCTGTGCCGGGGGCTTGGACAAACCTCGGGAGCCGGGACTGGCCCGTCCGTGCCCCGGGAAAGCTGCTGCCCCGGGAAGCGGGGAAGCCTCCGCGCCGGGGAAGGGGCTGGGTCCGGCAGAGCCGCTGTCCGCGGGGAGCGCAGGGCCGCGCTCGGGTCCGCGCAGGGCAGTGCCCGGGGCCGCGCAGGGCAGCGCTCGGGGCCGCGCAGGGCAATGCCCGGGGCCGCGCAGGGCAGTGCCCGGGGCCGCGCTCGGGGTG
>JAVSBS010004479.1:0-26645 GCA_033124195.1 Coracias cyanogaster | reverse complement strand
AGCGTGCTGGCGCTGCTTGATCGCGTGCGCGCGGAAGTGGCGGTGAATCACCCGCCGGTCTGGAATCGCTTCCCGCACCAGTTCAGCCACATCTTCGCCGGCGGCTACGCGGCCGGCTACTACAGCTACAAATGGGCCGAGGTGCTCTCAGCCGACGCTTATGCCGCTTTTGAGGAGACGGCTGCGGCGGCCGCCGCCGCGCTGCAGTCACAAGGCGATGCCTCACGGCGTGCCAGCGGTAGCTCGGGGTGGGCGCGGGCCGTGCCCGCCGCCAGCCGGGGTCCCCCGGGCGGGAAGGGCTCGTCCCTGCTCGCTCAGCACCGCAAAGCCTGGTGCGACCGCGCTGTTGACAGTCCTGGCAGTTCACCTGAGTTGTTCCCAATGGATCCTGTTGGTTCCTCTGAGCACCTGCGCTGTGCCGTGCTGGCTCGCACTCTTCCTGATACGAATGCAGGTGCAGACATCTGTCAGTAGACCTTGCTTTTGAATAGACCTGAACAACTCGGAACAACTTGTAAGACTCTTGCCTTGATTAGCAGGTAGGTAGAACAGTACCGGATCGTCTTTCCCTGCCTGCCTGCGCCACGAGCTAATGGTTGGGCGCTGTTATGTAACTCCGGATAGCCAAGAGCAAAAGGGACTTGGGATGCGGAGCATCTAGAGACCAACGTGATCCCTCTTCACAGGGAAGGAGCGAGTAGAAAGACTTGCCAGACAAGATCCAAACCCAGGGTGACCTTCACTTTTCTAATAAGGTGATTCTGAAACTCTGAGGACTCCTAGCCTGAGCTCTTGAGCTACTCAGTACAGGTACGTTACAGACGTTTGGGGTACTTGCATTCTGAAGATTAGAGCTGAGCATAAAAACTGCTTGAGATCAGAAATGTATGGGGCTGTCTAGCTGCTGTGAGACAAAGCTGTTAAAAAACTCCAGACTGTCTATTTGAAGAACTACCTTGAATGTGTAAATAGAAAGAGGTTTTTTATTAGCAAAGTTAATGGTGCCATTTCAGCAGTTCTTCCAATATATCAAGAATTAAGCTATGCCACAGGATATATACAGCATATTACTTCTGAAACAATGTCAGAATAGACCCTGTTATCAGGACAGACCTCTCATTGAGCTCCCTGTGGATGTGACACTGACAAATCTAGTGTGATAGATGCTTTGCCAGCCATACAATTGCCTCTGAAGCAAACATGGTCTTAACAGTGGACACCTGCTTTTAGTGCTACATACACTGGCTGGCTTGCCTGGTAGGTACTTTAAAAGCATAAATCTATTCTGCTTGCTATGCTACAGAGATCTCTTGCAATTCTGTTGCTTTCTGGGCAGTTTCCTAGACTGCTGCTCTTCTCTCTGGTTGTCTTGCTGTCTTCTGTAAAATATTAACTTCTGTGTGCTTTAGCTTGGTGTAAAGCTTTAAAAGTGATTCTTGATAAAGTGTAAGGTACTACCGCACCTCATGTGGAAATGAGCTGCTGTTCCAGTCAATGCTATTAGTATTGGGTTTTGCTCTGTCTTGTGAACAGTTGCTTGACTGAGTAGTTGTTGGAAGACTGTCCACAACTAATTATCTACAGAAAAGCCTTTTTTAGCTGCCTTCCCTGCTCTTTTATTCCTCATCACAAGTATAATAAAGACTGGGAGAAGAAGATTTGCACTGAAGGCTTCTACTAAATAGCCCTTTGCTTCTAAAATAGCCTCTGGCCAAGCCTTACTTTGTGCACGGTAATTTGGCTTTATCAGAAAGGGGTGCCATCAACTGGAGTTAACTAAGACTAACAGCAATCCCACTTTTTTGGCAGTGGTGAAGCCTGAGCACTCCTGTATTGTAAAGGCCTAACTCTATGGCTGGGTAGCGTGGGTGCTGTAGGCAGTTGTGTGCTAGCGGTAGAATTCCAGCTCTGATTTCCCCAGGGGGCTTCCCCCTCATCTTCCATTGGCAATAAGGATACTTGCGTGATGAGTATGCAGCATTCCTGAAAAGTAATGAGAGTGGCACATACAGGAGAGCTAGTAGCGTGTAGTACAGGGTGCTGTTATTTTCTCTTAAAGGTTTTAACATGGAGGCTTTTTAACTAAATCATTACTAAATTTAAAAAATTTTTTAGGTTGAAGGTCACTCTGGTAGTTTTATTTTCTTTGCCCTGCTTCATTCAACTGACTTTAGGTGAAATACTGTAATAGAAAGTATACTTCCCAACTTCCCTGAACCTAAAAAAACCCCATAGCTCAAAGACTTAATACTTCTACATAACTGCTTGAGGACTTCAGTGTATTTGGGTGAACTACAGTAGACTGACTTTTGAGGCCTCTTTCTATAGCGTTGGCTTCTATGGTAGCAGTATTTATTTTCTGAAACATGCCTGCAGGCATTAATGATAGTGAACTTAGCAGAATGCCTATAATAAATGAAAAACTTTGTTCAGAAACTAATGCCAGCCTTGCATTGAATTTGTCCCCTAGCAGCCTTCTGCAACTTAAACTGCCTTTTTTGTTTGTCCTTTACTTACAGCTGCTGAATTGAATTTAAAAAAAAAAACTTTGCAAATTAAGTTCTGAGCAGAAGCTAGTATTAGGCAAAAAAGAAAAGCAGTTATTTCTGGAAAAATGGTTTATAGCTGATGTTTTCCCTGCTTGATTGCTAGAATAACTGCGATAAGCTATTTGCAGTTCCCACCAATCAATCAGTCTAATCTTGCTAATAAGTAAATATGCTTAGATGTCTGCTTGGATAGCAAGTGTGGTGGGAAGGGATATAGCACTAGAAGTGCCACCAAGTATATATGGATGGTGTTAGCAATCCCTTTGAAGATCAGGAATTTACAGCTTTTAATGTCTTCCAGTAAGAATGATAAATGAAGTCAGTGCCGCTCCTGGGCGCTTTTAGCTCAGGTAGGCTTTAAGGGAAAGTGAGTCTGAAAGCTGGTTGTAATCTCCTTTAGATCAATTTAAGGGGATCCACAGAATGTGGTATTTCTCCCACTGAGGAGGGGACTCTGAATACAGCTTAACCTCTATTTCAATCAGTTGCTGGTGGAAAGAATAGTGAGCTTGGAGTTCTAGGTCTAGAAAACACAGAAACCAAAGGCCTCTCTGGCAATTACTAGTATAGTTGCAACATGCAAATACACTGTGCTAAGGAGAGAAGTCAGGCTGTGGGAGCGCTTTAGCTCTAGGTATACAGTGACCTAAAGCCAGGAAAATGGCGGCATGAGCTAGCAACACCACTGTGGCTTTCAGTGCCAGAACACTGCAGGTGTTTTGTTGAAACAAAACTGCCCAAAGCTAATAAAGTAAGTGCCACCATCCCAGTTACTGTCATGTGCCATTAGCTGTTTGTACCATTGTAAATCTGTACAGATGCTTAATACCTGACTTTATGTAGGGTGCTGGCTCCAGACTCGAGTGGGAAGAAGAGGATATACCTGTAGAAGGAATGACTTTACACTATATCATTGAGAATAATGGAGTTGAAATAGATCAAGAAAGTGATCTTGAATTTTATCTAGCTGTCCGTTTCCTAGAAGGTGAACGTCCATGGAATAATCTTTCCAAAGATATTTAGGGTTTTTTCACTTACAGCTCTTAGCATTAACTATGGTATGGTGTAAAGATGCAAGGAGCTTTCCACATAAAAGCTAGAAAGGGCTTTGTGATGCAACCTGATTATATTGACAGTATTAATGTGAGGTAACGCTTGCTTCTGTGCCTAGAAAAGGGGAACTTACTGGGCAGTACATTCAGAGGAAGTTGTGCTCTTTTCTGTCCCATAGCTCAAATTTTTAATCGAATCAAAAAGCATTGAGAATTTTAAATTAAAAACCTATGGATTTGGGCAAGAAGGATCCTTAGGAGAAATCTGCAAGTTGCTGTGTTGCACTCAGATTTGGACTGGAAATTGTTTAATAAGGGTAGATCAGTTTCATGCATCCTGGATGTTCTAGTTCTCAACCTCTAACACTTTCTACCTTGCCATATCAAAGCAAAATCACTTGAGACACAGGAGAGCCAAACCCAGCTACAAGTAACTCTCTAGTGTAAACAGTGAGCATTCGTATGTAACATCCTTCCTCAAGAACAGGTCCTGGAACTTTGTTCTGTTTATATCTACTACTGTTAATATCTCACTTGCCTTAAAGAGCTCTTCTAGTTGGTGATAATAAATACAAATGACCCCTTAGACTGGGAGGATGAGTCTGATAATCTTCATTGTATGTAAAGTTAGGAGCAGAACTTCTACACTAAAAGATCCCTCAGCTGTTAAATCTGTCCTTTTGTAAAGGATTTGTCTGAATTTTATAAGGATCTGTCATGACTAAACTGACTTGCTAGAGCAGAGATGAAGAAACAGCTCATACCCAAAGCGATCAGCATGTTCTTCCTGGCCAGCTCTGTACCTTGAAACTGTACTTATGCTCCTGACTGGCATCTGCGGTAGAACTTCATATATTCCAGAAGCATCAGCTGTGTGGGAATTGCCAGTGACTGAAGTCACCCACTCATGGAGTGCATGGGGGCCTGCAAGGTTCTTCACAGTGCCTGCTGAGAAATAAGACTGGGGTCTGATCTCTGTATTGTTTAACATCAGGATTTCTCCAAAAGGTGGAAGTAAGGGTTAAATTGCCTCAACTTCAAGCAAGCCGTAACAGTGTTATTAAGCAGTAATTGTGGTGTTAAATGGAGGTGTCCAGGAAGAACTGTGAAACTACTGTGCAGCTCTTCACATAAGGACAGCAATAAATGCCCACCTCTCAATTCCTCTGAACTGCTCCTGTGCATGCTTTGTTCAGAAAAAGCACCTTTCCAAACAGTGGACTTCCTGGCCCAGCTGTACGCCTAAGGATTCCAAAAGAAACAGGAATGGCAGAAGCCCACTGTGTAACCTGGTAAGAGAAAGCCTTGTCTCAAGATGCATGTCTGCACCCTGGAAGAGCCCTGTTTCCCCCTCAGGAACTTTCAGACCTGCCTGTTTTCCAGGTCAAGCTGAGACCACCGCAGACTGGCTGTTAAAAAGGTGGAGGGGGAAAATCCCTTACAGTCCAGACAGATGTAGGTCCATATCTAGCTCTTGCTTGTCAAGTTCTTTCTTAAGACTGCTTGCAAAGATCTGTGCCTTGCTAGCTATTATGCTGAGGTCTAAAAACAGCTTGCCAGAAGATCGGGGTGATACAGGGGACAGCGATGTGCAGGGTTTCATACTGTATATAGGTGATGCTGTCTACTCACTTGAAGTCTTGCAGAGGGGTAGCATTTGCAATGCTAGTTTCCAGTATAAAAGCGATTTCCCAGGTGACAGCAACTGTTTGGTTTTAACGTAAGGTTGTGCTGCACCGAACTGCTGTGGAGAAACAGAGCTAGTAGGTTGTCATTGCTGCTAGCAATTATGCAAGCTGCAAAAGACGGCTTAATATGCACGTTTTTCTGCTAATGCTGTACTGTTGTGGTGAGACTAAACAGCGGTGCAGTTCAGACATGCTCTGCGGAAAATGAACTACATGAAAGCAGATCACCCTCAGCTGATCACCCTGTGTTGAATAAGCATTGCAGAACCAAGGTGATGGTTACAAAAATCATATGCATCTCCAGCCGCAGTGGCTACATAGCTCTGTCAAGGGTGTGTAGTTAGTTTTGTTTTCCTTAACTGGGCAAAGTCAGGTCTGCAGGACTTGGTTGGTTTTATCAGGTACACTACAAGCTATTGGCTGCTGTAGTTTACAGGACTGGTAATGTGGCCAATTTGTATGCAAGTTAGTTATGTGACACTGGACCCTAATGACACCCATCCTGAACTGCTCTTCAGTGGATGTGTCCTTGCTGAAACAGTAATGTGGCAGTGTGCTTGCGTCTGCCGTTCCATGAGATGTTAAGGAATAAACTTATTCTATAGCTTGAGTTCTGTTTGTAAAGATACTGCATGCTAACTGCCTTGAATTCTCACCAGCATGTCAGCATGAAAGGGTCAAGTGCAGTGGGTAACACACAAAATAACCTAATGCTTCTGGCTTGAGGCTGGTTGAGACTGACTTCTCCTGAGGGGTGTGTATGAAGATGCTGTTGTTGCAGCTAAGAGACTGCAACAGGGATGGTGAGGAAGAGCCTTTCCTGGAATGATCTGTGGTCCTCAATAGGCTGGCACATACAGTACCCAGAAGATACTCTTGTTATTCCATTGCCAGTCCGTGGCTACATGTCAGCTGAAATGCTGATGTTCTGCACTTGCAGGTGACCTTAGCACCACTAGGGACTCTATCTGTTGTAGTTGAAATTGTAGTATTGAGCCCTGACCTGATTCCTACACAACCTAAGATATATGCTTAGGTAGGACTAGCTCTGGTCTCTAATGAAGACTTTCATGAGTTTATCTTGTTAAGGAGATAGTGTAGTAGGAAAGAAAAGGTGACTTTGTCTTATGTCCCTATTGAAGTGGAGGAACATAAAGCTGCCAACTTTGTAAACAACTTTGAAATTTAAGGCAAGGCTCACATGCCCCCTTAAACAGTGTTGTGGATTTGGAAGTGCCTGCTGCTTCTGTTGCTATTTTAGCTGTGACCCTAACACACTGTCTTGCTCTTGTGTTTTGAAAGCCACCAAGAGGAGCAGAAGCCCAAAATAATCTCGCCCTTGTGTTTTGTTAGTCTACAATACATCTAGCTCTACCTGCTTCTTACAAAAAAAAGCATATAAAACAACATCTGTTGTTTTTATCAGTTCAATGAACCAATTAATTACCACATAGTCAGCCCTTCTAAACAGACCAGTGTTACAGACAGGCTTATGGTAAGGCATTAGCATTGCAATTAACTTTGCCATTAGCTTACCAATACTAGAATTGTTAGTATATAAGAAGGATGTTTGTACATTTTTTTTTTTAAAAGGGTCACACTTCTGACTCAAATATACTGTTTCTGTAGGACAGATTTAAGGAAAACTAAAGGCAGCTGAATTGTTACCTTGTCATGGATTTGACAGCTCACCCATGATCTAACATTTGTATAAACTGAAATATCTCTATACTAAACTGTGTAACTTCCATATAGTCTACTATGTTTGTCTTGTCTCATATTTGGTCTCCGAGTAAAAATTGTTACCTTTAAGCAAGCTGACCATGTGCTAGCTTGACAAGCAGATCAAGAGCTGAAAGAAGTTTAGCTTTCATTTGCTTTAGTTTCATGTAGAAACCTGCGTCTCCAAAGGCAGTTTGAAGAAATAGCTCAAAATGAGTAAGGACTGTAGGAGTGTGAGGAGCTGAAAGCACTGAATGGAAGAGGGTCACATGCCATTGCGAAGGATACCAACCATCAACATAATGTTGGTGAATGTCATAAAACTGTACAACTTCATTAAGTGTCTATTTTTCCCATGGCAGGAGTTTGAAGATGCAGCAAGCCTGATAGTGAGGACAGAAGAATCTCCTTGAAGTCAGACAATCTGAAATACCAACCATGTCTATTATGGATCATAGCCCCACCACTGGAGTGGTGACTGTTATTGTTATTTTGATTGCTATTGCAGCTCTTGGTGCCTTGATACTGGGCTGCTGGTGTTACCTGCGTCTGCAGAGGATCAGCCAGTCTGAAGATGAGGAAAGCATTGTGGGTGAAGGAGAAACCAAAGAGCCCTTTCTTCTGGTGCAGTACTCAGCTAAAGGACCTTGTGTAGAAAGGAAAGCTAAGCTAACACCAAATGGCCCAGAAGCACATAGCTAACTTGGAGAGCACAAGTTTAGGGACTATGCTTATGATGTGTGTAACCAGCAGAAGAATCCCTATACTGTGATGAAGAACCTGGTCACATGCACACTACTCATCGGAACACACCCTGATGAGGATTAAATAAGCTTTGTTGGCAACTGCATGCACTGAGAAGCTGCACTTTGCATCAACTGTGTATCCTAAATCCTCTGTGATGGGAGCTGACTCACTCGGCATGATGTCCATTGCTGGCAATGGACAGAGGGATATATACTGGTGTGAAGAGACTACTAGTGGTTTTTGTTACTTGAATGTTTAGCTGAGCCTATTTTAATGGAGTTACTACTGTAATGTGAAGTATTCTACAACTGTGAACTGTAAATAGGCTGCCAGAAGCTTTTTGCTTTGTGATACACAGCATATGGGAATAATGATGCAACTGTACATAACATGCAAGGGGACTCCTGAACCACAACTGTAGATGGAATTCCAGATCTTCAAAACCAAATCTGCAGTTAAGCTTCTGCTACTAGAGTGTGCAGCCATAAAGTCAGAATTTCTACTCCTAGGGTTATTGGACTGATGCAGAACACTTTGAAAATAAGATAGAATCCTTCAGTAACACTGAGGCAAGAAACACAGGAGCTACAAGGAAGAAAGTGGTTTCCTTTAGTTGCAGCTACATAGGTTAAGCTTTTGGCTGTTAGAACAGAGTTCTCTATGTAGAAGGAAGCTGCAAGGAAACTGCCATTTTGATGGATTTCAACCTGGGAACCAATGATGGATACTGAACCCTGAGGGGTGGTCCGGAAGGTTTCTGGGAGTTGGAAATGGCAGTAGAGCAGGCTTTTCTCTTCTGTAGGTCTGCATGCTGGAACTGCAGCAGCAGTTACTTATTAAAACTGGCATAAATGCAACTACTATGAATTTTTCCTGGGACTTCTGTTTGTGTACTTAGCAGTTAAGTTATATGTTAACAGCCTGTTGTAAAAAGGCATTTTAGTCTACAGATGAACAATCAACTATAGAATTCAGTTAATGTATCCTGTAGATAACTCTCTTGATTTAAACTTATCTTGTCCTAGCACAGTTTTTTTTCCTACAAAAACAAATGTTGATAAGGGCAAGAGAGACTGCTGTAGAAGTTTTTTAGCTACCAATGAAGTCCTTCCAAATAAGGACATCCCAGTTCCTGCTCTGTGCTGTGCTTCAGCTATGGGAACTGTAAAAAATGTTTTAAATGTGCAGTTCTGGACCTCAAAGGTTTGGGGTGAGGAGAGGGGGCAGGAAGGGCAGGAGAAGGAACAACACTGGGCCACCAATGGCAGCTTACATATTCTAAAACTCATGCTTTTAGGCACACATGCTTTGAGACTGCTGACTTGTTTTCCATTATTGTATACACAGCTTCCTTTGCCTACTGAAATTTTTAAACACTTAATTGCTTAGGAGAAAAAAGCTACTGTACAATCTGTTCCCCAAGGTAAGCTACCAATAATGAAGTCCAAGTTCAGCTCTCTAGGAAGCATTAGATTTGCTTCTTGTACCTGTGCATATGGAATAACCAAGTAATGTAGGCCTAGCAAGCCTGCTGGAGAATTGTAACTATATGGAAGACAGTAACAGCCTAGGCAAAGTCTTGTCCCTTTCTTCCTACAGTAAGATGTTGACTTATGTTTTTAGTGCTACCTTTCCCTTTTTTTAATTGAAGGCTATAATTTGAAGCAAAATGTATTCTGTCAGTAGCAAAAAAAGCTCCTGCTGTTGCCTCTTGAATACAGTATGGAGTACAGCTGATTGACAGAGGGCTGTTCTTACCCTTTTTTCAAATTAGTACTAGTCTCCTGAGACTTTTATGTATAGCCAAACTCAAACACTTAAACTGCTATATTCTAGATGTCTTATAAATCAAGGAGAAAAGGATTAATTTGGTAAGACTTGCTTTAGTTTTCAGTAGAGAACAGTTCACACATGGCTCTTGTAGGTTTCAAGACAGTCAGATAATTGGTATACAAAAGTGATATAAAGTGCTGAAGTTCTAGAACAGAATAGTTGTAGCAAGATGACCTTGCCTGATCAAGTTTACTGATTACACAGATGATGTAGCTCTATTTTAATTCAGCAAAGAGAATGCATTGTGAAGGGCAAACTTCAGACATTATGGAAAAACTATAAATCAAAGGTCTGATTTCTCTTCTAGCAGCTGTAAGAAAGCCAGTGAAAAATAACTGGTCCTTTAGAGGTGCTTCATATTTCTGCCCCTAAAAATCAGCCTCTTTAATTTAAATGGATAGGTATTTGCAAGTTAGTGCAATAATAAAGTGCAGAAAGTGTTTTCCATTCTCCTCTTCTCCTTAGACGTGGGTATCTAGTAAGTTGTTCAAGTATACAAAAATATTCCACTTGATTTTTCTTTTTCTAGATCATGTGGGGGAAGAAGTCTTTATTTACATTGAATTTCAATAAAATTTGCATAAATACCTACCCAATACTGCATCATTTGACTTTGTGTAAGCAATCATTCTGTCCTGTTTGAACCACTGTGCTCTGTCTCCATGGTATCAATATTATCACTCCTTTTTTCCTCTAATGTGGCAATAACTGTTGATACATCTTCAGAAACTGTTTGTTCTGACTGAAGGGGTTCTTTAATTTCATCTTTGCTTTGTAGCTTTCCTTCTCTTGATGCCACCAGGATTCTCAGTAGAGTATTCTCCTTAAGGAGGTTTTCTGATGCATCAGCTAATTCTTGAAGCTTTTCAGCCATTTCTAATAATTCCTGATTCTTCTGGTTGTATGTTGCCTGTAACTGTTCACTGTGGAGCTGCAGAGTCTTGTGCTGCTTTTCCAGTGTGTGTTTTTGCTGCTGTAGTCTGTGTTCCTCTCTCCTAGCTTCAGAAAGCTGTGCTTCCAGCTGGTCATGGGCCTGATGAAGGGCACTGATTTCTGATCGTAACTTTTGAATTTCTCTTTCTAAGTGGGAGATGTGGCCTTGCTGTAGAATGGTCTCTTTATGTAGGCATTCTTTGGTACAGGGCTCTGATGAAGAAAGACTTGAGTGATGTAAAATAAATTTAAGGAGATTGGGAAGGTTAACTGAAAGGTCTTCAGGGAACTTCACACTTTGTTCCTTCCTAGAAAGATATATAACAAGTTAATATTAAAACATTCAGGGAGGTAAGCAATGATAACTATACCTAAGTTTAACTTGAGAGCTTGGTTTTTATCAATAAAGGTCAAAATAGCAGCTAAGAGAAAACAGAACTCTTGTAATAAAGACAGTATATTTTTCATTAACCTTTTACCTATATTCAAGTCTGAGTGCTGTAAGCATCTCTGCACTGGATTGGTATTTGTGTGAGAGCAAGATTTTTCTGTCAAATATCAGGAAACAGATTTTACTCTTAAAAAGAGCAGCATCAAAGGTAGCATCACTGTTGGGCAGGTGTGACCAGAGCATACTGCTATTAAAGAATAAGTTGGAGAGCATTTAAGTGTTCTTAATTCTATACACATTGTTAGCTTTATACATCTAGATTGAACCTGTCTGGTAGGCAACAAGTATTCTGAGCCTACATGTTACCCTGGAAGAAACTTAGTATGTTCCAACAGCAGAAGGGAACATTAAGGAGCAGAAGAGCACTGCTTTTAACCAGTAAACAGTCACTTCAGTCAGAAGCAAGGCCTGTTTGTTGTCAAAAAACCCAAATTTTTACTTGTTCCTCTTGCTTCTTAGTCTTTATGCCACTGAGGTGATCAAGAAAGCAAACCCAAGAAGTTTGTTCTGAAGCTTGTTATATGGCTGTGAAGAGTAAGCCCAGCACAGGAAGAGGCAGGCCCCCTGCTCTCTGCAACAGCAGAGACTTAACCTCACAAGAGTTCAAAGCTGCCTGAAGACGAACAAGTACCAAACTTCTTCCTCAAGACTACTAGCCACCAAAAGACACCCACAACCTCCAGCTCTCTCAAATGCTGAAATTATTGCCCTTTTGGACCATGTCCATATTTGTATCATAAAAACACAGAAGGCTAAAAACTGTCCTCTCAGGACTACACAGGAACTTTTAACCTTCTCTTTCTGAAACAGATCTTCAACCTTTTTCTCAGCATGTTCCAGTATAACAAGAGTTCGCTGCCTCCTGCCTATTGCAGTAGAGCCACTCACACTTCAGTATGTTTAACAGGAAGCTAGCTAACAGTTTATCACTTTGTATTGTCTTCAGCCTTTGCCAGTCAGAAGCATGTTCTTTTTTTAGCAAGCCTTCAAAACAGATAAGAAAGGCTTAGTTTACTTCCTTTGGTTGCCAAATTCATAACCAGATCAATGGTATGTAGCATATGTTCAGCCATTATTTAATTACATACCTCAGAAAGAGGAGAGAGGATAAACCCTCTCCCCCCAGAAAATATTCCAAAGCAAGAAAGCCAGGTACAAGCATAATGCTGAAAGTCTCAAGGTTTACCATGGCTGCTCCTGTACAACACACACCATGGACAACTCCTACATCCTCACACGTGTGACATGTTTCTGCATTGCTTACACTGTGCATCTGGAACAGGGGAGTTTAGTCAGTTACCAATTACCCTTGCCTTAAAAATGCTTTCTGTGAAATCCAAGTCATTAGCATATGGGATATAAACATATGCTAATTTCATTTACTGAGAACTATTTGTTGTATTTCAGGTAGAAGACACATACCATATTTAATCAGTAATTGAAGAACTCCAGCCAGATGAGGCACCTGTTGATCAAAATTACACTATTTCTGGAAGCATAAGCAACCTGCAGACTTCTGGTGATCAACCAAGTTACTCTTGTAATTACCATCAGCAGTTTCTCAGCTGACAATCAGCTAACATCCAAGTTTAATGAATCATTACATGATTTAGGCAAAAAATAGTCTGCACTAAGGTAGCACTGTATAATGAGTCAGTTTTAATACTTTAGTACATCATCATCCGTTCTTACTGATCAAAAACACAGTATGCATGAGAAAAGCTAAAAGGCTATTTAAAACAAAGCGAACCAAAATATTAACAGCATGTGGTAGAAAGCAGTTGAGAACAGAATTAAAATTGTCTCATAAGGCAAATGCACAAGGAGCTGCACAGAAAGCTAAGGCACCTTTATATCCAAAACTGATGTATGACTACTCCAGTAGCACTACTGATACTACAAATACTATCAAAACTTAATTTTCTCAATTACCTAGATGCATCAAAATATGAAACACACTGGAGAGGAAAAGCAGGAGAGAAAACAATGACTAGAGCTAAGGCACATTTATGAAACAAACTGGAACACTAGAAAACCAATCTTACTAAAACTATTAAGTCTGTCCCTCCAGAGTCAGTCTAGAGTTGCTTTATAAAACAGATCAAGGCAAAATTAGTATCTATGAAAAGACACAGGAAACACTGGACCTTGTAGTAACACAGGGAAGATGGTAAATATTAGAGGAAGTTTCATTTACCATAAATTGTTTTACTGCTCTAAAGTCTGCTTGAGCTATGCTTTAGAATAATTCCAGAAAAACCTTTTAATCGCGTTATGCACGACACTCACTCTGTCCCCCAGAATGCACAGTTCTGCAAACTAGGCCCTTGCTCAAAAGTGGGGAAGTCGTGACTCACTTCAAAATAGTATGTTAGGGCTCATTAACCAGAACAGTGGTCTTAAAGCTGTAGCCACAACAAGATTTGGAAATCAGTTTCTGACTTTTTCCAGCCCTAAAATTAGTCAGGAGTATTCCAGTGGTTGTTAATATGGTTACGTCTAGTAGATCTTCAGCTTATGCCACTTAACCTAATGGAGTAGAAGACAAAAGCATATGACTACTACTTGTCTCGATCATCACCAGCACCTCTTGAAACACGTGGCCCATCTCAACTAAAATTGAGATTACTCATTTTTAAACCAGTAGGTCCTCCGCTTATGGCCACTCAAGCCAGCTAGAACTAATGGACTGTGCAAATGAGAGATAATGCTGGAAAATGTGCGAAACAGAGACCCAGTGGAAACTGCAGAACTTGACAGGTAACTGGACTGGGATATTGGCACCAAAAACTGTGGCTTTTGCTGAGCAGCAGATGTCGGTAATGCTGCCTTTATGTAGACAGGTACACACCTTAGAACTACTCCAGCTGAGCTCCTGCTCAATTAGCCTAGGCAACAGAGAAGGACTGGAACCGAGCTCCAGGAATGTGGTAGAGGGAGCCTGATCTGCGGGTGGTTTTCAAGGCTTACTGCACATAGTAGGGAAGATGATGAGTTGGAAGTTAGGGTGATTCAGAACTGATATAAATTAAGCTATTTTTGTACTGAGTTAAAACATTAATTTAGAATTGCAAAACTTAAGGCACAGGTTTTAAGATTTTCTGGTACATAACACTGCACAGTACCAATAGTCTGAAGTACCACTGGCTGATTGATAGAGTTCTTGAGGGAGAAGGGTGGAAGTCAGCATTTTAATTTTACATTGCAAAGAGGCAGGTATTTATTATAGAACTTGTTTTTGTTTCCTTTCTATAAAAACTGTAACTGTGTAAGATTAAGTATTAATCTTCTAAAAAAAGAAAAATAAAACCAAAGGTCGATCAAATCTAATGAAGATTGAGTATTAATCTTTAAAAAACAAAACCAAACCCAAGATCAATCAAGTCTAATGCACAGGGCGTACACGTGGCACCAAAAACATATCTGAAACAATACACTGAGCAGTTTTGAAAGCTTGTGGCTCTCTTGCATCTAATGTTGCTTTCTTATTCTTCAGCCTGTAAGAGGCTGGATGCTCCTGCACTGTGTACACTGCTACAAAGCAGAAATGACACAATTTCAGAGTTTCTCCCTGCTGCAGAGGCATAGTAGATTCAGGACCCATATATGCCATTCAAGGTGCCATCCCAGTCCTAAATGTACTCTCCTGCCCTTTTTACAATCCCTAACTTTAGAGTTCCTTTTTTCCTGACCCATCTTTTGTGCCTTTCTCCATCCCACCCTCCTTTGTCTTGCCTTTTTTTGTTCACTCATTCATGAATCAATTCCCTTCTTTCAACTCAGCTTTCTTTCATCATCCTAGAAATTGTCAATCCTAGCTGTCTCCTTGAAACTACACTTCCCTGTCCTACACTCTTACTTCTTGGCTCTTTCTCTGAGGTCCTGCTTGCTGTATATAGTTTCACTTCAACAGCATGTACACTTTGTTTTACTGCTAATCTCCTCTGGGTATTTTCTTCTGTAGGTGTTAAACTGCTACTGAAGCATCATTTGTTTTCTCTTTTCAAGAAAGAACACAAGGCTTCTAGAATGCCAACAAATCTGCTGCTACTTTTCTCCTGTGAAAAGTTCAGCACTTGTACTGAGTCAGAACAAAAACCAAAACATTTTGACAATATACACAAATTCCTATGATGTCATTCTACATTCTAATTCTAAAAGCAGATGCTATGTAATTATTTTTTAAATTATGGCTAAAAAAAAAAAGAAGGTCAATAGGACTAAGGACACTAAAGACAATTAAGTATCTGCTATTTCAGCAAAAATTTTGTTAGAACTTTGGAAAAAATAATGTATTTATGCCCAAGTGATGTAGTGAAGTAGTAAGTGGTGTTTTAAGAAAGAAAAAAGGTATTTTGATAGCCACGTAAGAACTTCCTGTGTAACCTAACACTGTGCAGTAACTTTACTTTCAAGCATGCCTGTCACTTGAAGACTCTGTCATTCTCCCCAAAAGCCAAACATCAGAACAGTGAGAGAAACACAACTTGAAAGTACCTCAGTTTGAGCAATTAATGCTCTGAAGCCCTTCTGGTTACATTACATTGATTGTACCCCAGATGAGTGAGGAAGAAATAAAAATCCACAGATTAGAACCACTGTAATATTTCCAAAAGACGCATAACCTCTCCTTTAGTATTTGGCTTTTTTTAAAAAAAAAAAAAAAAACAAAACATGTAACAATCTGTGTAATGTATGATTGTTAGTTTTTGTTCTCTTAAAGGAGACTAAGCTTGGGCTGGATTTACTTACTCTCCATCTCTGCTTTTTTTTTTTTTACATTAACAACATAGCAAGCAAATCCCTGCATTTTACTGCAAGAACCCATTATAATGTTCTTTGAGGTCTCTCTTATTTTATCCAATTAGAATCAATTAGATACAAGTTGCACTAGATCTACATTGCACCACCAACTACGTAACTTCTTCCCCTTTTCTGCCTCCTATAGTCACTCACTGATTTATTTGGATCACGCTAAAATAATACATATAACAAAATAATAAGGAAAATTAATGGAAGAAGGTTAAGGTTAGCAATGTTGGTGTTCATAAATACTTACAAACAATTAATAATGACCTTTGGAAAGAACACGGACTCCCTGTACACCATCAGTTATCCACATCTGTTGGGGTTTTTTTGTGGTTTTGTTGTTATTGGTTTTTAGTTAGAATATGCATAAAGTAAGAATGTATATATGGAAACAAATCACTGTGTGGCTTTTTTCCGAGTACTAAGACATGTAACCAGATAATTATTATAACTTAGTAAAATGAAAGTAAAAACCCATAAGGAAAAGTGTTCCATTACCTCTGATGAGGAAAAAATAAAATGGTTGGGAGACGGTCTGTTGTAAATTCCCATGGAAGGTCATTTCGAGTGATATCAATTCTGTTAGGAAAAGACACATCGATGAAGAGAAAAGCAGATAAAGAATCCATATTTTCTTGTAAAACACCATTTTAGGGATTGAGAAGAAGGAAATGAAAATATCTGTGAAAGTAAGTCTAAATGTCAAAAATATGTTGTGCATATGAGCCAGCAGAACTAATTACCAATATTCAAGATCATGACCCTCAGTTTAACAAATGTCTGTGAGGGTTTTTTTTGCTAGAAAAATACATGTAGTATTCAAAATGCTCTCACTTGGCAATTAAATTGGACAGTCACTCATTAACTTCACAACTTCTTCCTCTGAAACAAACAGGCCTGCCTAACAGTTTCAACACGAGACCCAAGTTTTTTTCTGCTCATTAATTTGTTCCTAAAGTACAACTCTACAAATATTTTCCTGTCAAGTAGTTTTGGTGGTAAACTACTTTGTTTCTTCCAAGGACAAGCACATTCTTAAAGGCACAGTTTTTTCAAAAAGATCAACGTAGAAAGGAACACAAGATTTTGTGAATGAAATACTTGTTGGTTTTTCTCTGCATTTTTAGGTTTTCTTCGATTGCAAATGAAATTCTTACTTATTACAACAATTTTATTACAGGAAAAAAACCATAGATGATCACACCAGTAATACTGCAATAAAAACAATGGAGGGAACGAGAGAATTTCAAAGTCAGGAAAGAGAATGGGTGCAGATTTGAGAGCAGCATTACACCTGTGGGAATAAAGGTGCAATTACAAATAGGTGGTACCTCCAGATTTTTAACTGAATTTTTTTCCTATACCTCTCATGATGCCTCCTGGAGTTAAGTTCAATCAGAATGAAACAAGGATGCAATTACAGAAGATGTAAGTCAGTGTTCATGTACTATCAAATACACGAACAAGAATGTTTGGGTTACACTGAAACATTTAAAACCCTGGAAAAGCTGAACAAAAACATTTTCTTTATAGATATAAAAATATGTTGACATATAAATATATATACATATATACATACATATATGTTATACACAAGTGTGTATATCTATGTCTATAAACTGGTTTTGGCTGGTATAATTTTCTTCATCCTAGCTTGTATGGTGCTGCGTTTTAGATCTGTGATGAAAATAGCGTTGATAACAGGCACAGCGCTTCCCCAGGATTAAGGCCACCCCATCTCTCACTCTGCCTCCCCAGGGGATACACTGGAGGGTGGGGACACAACCAGGTAGATGACCTGAACTAGCCACAGAGCTCTATTCCATACCATATACCTATACTTATGTATATATACACACATATATATACACACACATGTATACATATACATATGAGCATACATATGCTCATCAATAAAAGGGGAAAGAGGGAGTTTTATTGGGGTTAGTCGTGTTTTACGTAGGAACGATGTGGCGTTGGTCTTCCCACAGCAGGCAATGAGTGACTGCATCACTTGTTTTGCTTTCCTCTCTCTCCTTCCACTTACCCTTCAATTATTAAATAATTTTGTTTTGTTTTACCTTGACCTCCAAGTTTTCTTGGTTTTCTTCTTCCTCTTTCCCCGTCCCACTGGGGACAGAGGGGGAAGTGGGTGAGTGGCCGCAGGTGCTTAGCTGCACACCAGGGTTAACCCACAACAATGTGTATTTTGCCTATTTCAAACCATTTCTCAAATACAGCACTACAGGATATAATTATTTGCTACAAATTATCAGAGAGAAGGGTAAAAATTATTTTCTGCTGCTGCTTTGTTGATTCACTTCCTGAAATCAAGAAGCTTCAAGGTTAACTGCACTGTTTAAAAATTCATTTTAATTAAGTTGCGTAACTACTGCAGTAAGATTGAAAATGACCAATTTTATACAGAGGAAAAGAAAATAATTCATTCCAAGAGAAATGAAGCAGATTACATTCACATCTACTATCGCAAGACTGTAGAGAGAAAAAAGGTTATTTTCTAGGCTGACGACCTCAGTGAACTTACATTATTCTAGAGAGATTAAATGAGAAACTTTTTTACCTTGCCACAGTGAAATTGTCTGGAGGCAAAAGCCGAGCAAGTTCAATAAAGATGTGATTAAGAGAAGCACAGAATCCACACCACTGTGCATAATAGAGCAGCAAGACATTCTGGAAAGTAAAAATGGAGAAGAGTTTGGTTACCTATTGTAGTTAGTCTGCAGTAAAGGAGGACTAGTCTTCACAACGTCTAAAACTTGGAACCCTTAAAATGTGAAAGGAAACAATATCCTAACGTTAATAAACTTTATTATAAGCTATTTACTGATGTCCTCCACCTACTCAGTTAACACACAAAAACTCTTGAGGAATTGTCTTTCCATTAAAAAAAAAAAAAAAAAAGACAAAGTGAAGAGGATTATTTACATTTAGTTTAGGATCATTAACTGAAAATGTACCAAACTTTACTACACCTCCAGAGATTCTTTTACAGCCTTAAATTCCTATGGATCTAACTGACTGTTTACTTCACATGGCTGGGGGGCGGGGGAGAGATGATGTCTATTTTTCTGCTTTTTTACTCTAACTAGCAAAGCAGGAGCAGCAGGGCTGCTAAAAACCAGTCACTAGAGCTGCATACATTCACTGCAGACCTGAAAGACAATGGATATTAATCCTTACTATCCCATCTGCAAGAAATCAAAGCCATTTAACTACTGTTCAGGACGAGATTTTATGTAAAGCAATTTCATGGTATGCAATTGGAAAGCTTTTACCTGTGAGAGTTTGGGGTTTTTTTGCTGTGTGCTTTCAAATAATGCCTTGGGTTTAAAACCTTCTCTTTTTTTCATTCTGTCTACTTTGCAATAATTTTTAACTTTTTCTGAAGTAAGGTCTTTTTTTTAATGTATATGTGGAAAAAAAAGACATGGTGTATTTACTTCCTTTGAGGTATGAAACACAAGAAATAAGAATATTCTTCAATGTTACCTCAGACTCTATGTATTTATCATGCGCTCCTGCTACAGTGGAAGGAAGGAAAATGGAAAATCAAGTCACGGATGCTTTTTTTTTTTTTAATTAAAATCAACATTTCAAGCACACAGGAAAAAAAAACCCACAAATTTCCTTTTTTTTTTTTAAAAAAAAACCAACCTTTTGAATTGTTACCAAATAACCTGTGTTATATTACAAATAAGCAGGGCACATCATTGTAAGAAAAGAATGAGACCCCCTCCTCTAAAGCCTAAGCAATGATTTGCAAGAAACGTTTTCTGTAACAAGGTCTACCTTTTGACTCAAAACCACGGTATCTTGAAAGGTGTTAGTAGTCACTTCAGTGATTACACGCTGTTCATGAAAATGGACTGAAGGGTCATCAACAAGATGCCTTTTCAAGGGACTGTAGAGAATACTGAAATTTTTTATGAAGTTCTCTGAAATGAAATTGATACATAACAAAGTTATTTCAGTTTCACAAATATGTGATTGGCAGTTTTTACTTTAGAATTCAGAAAAGCTTCCAGAGAAAATACAAATTCAAACCTGGTTTCATTGTCATTAAGTTTTGATAGTTTGGTATCAACTTACTAACCACCACTGATGTGAAAAAAAGATAAAATTTAACAGTTTTTTTTGTTTTGTTCACTACAGTCTTCACTTGCTACATTACACTCTGATCTTGCCTCTACTCCTATGTAATGTACTATAATAGTTCTCTGCCCTCCTAATCTAACCACACACCTAGCAAGTCATAAATAGTATCCTCTTGCCGATTTTCACTTTCTACATAGCATTGAAGTATTTGGCCCTTATCTTGAAGGTCCCACTTAATTTCACATTTGTTTGCATTTATTCTTTCATTTTTAAATACTTTCCCTGTAATTCTTTTTACTTCAGACCTTTAAAAACTGTGCTATTCCCATGCCAAAATGACCAACCACCTTTTGTTTTTCAGCCACCACCATCCTCTTCATTCAACTTTCTCCTTAGTTTTAAGATATTTAACAAGTAGCTGGCCAGTATAAAACTTTAAAACAAACTCCAAAGCCCTCAACTACCTGCGCTACTCTGAAGCTCTAAATTACTGGAAGGTATCAACTGAATCAGTCTTTTCAATTTAGACGGAGACACATCATTCTGTGCATTAAAAAATAAGAGTATTCAGTAATTGGCCAAAAGATGTAACATCAAACACACTAAAAATAATTATTTTATCAAATAGGAACACCTTGTGCTGGTATTTCCACAACAAAAACCAGGCCTAAGTAAAACTGGCACTTTTGTACATACATACTAAATACCAGATCATCAGTTTTATCTCTGAAATGCAAACAGCAGTACATTTAATTTTATATTTACTATTCACTATTTTATCAAATTCTCACATCAGACCAAAACAGAGGGGTTTTTTTGGTTTGTTTGTTTTTCCCCTAGATCTCCAGATTTGGGATATCCATGCATGATTAAGTAATAACTGAAAGGAGGGGGCTAATTAAAAGACATACTCCTGAATTTTTAGAAACCATCTCTAAAAACTGAACTCTGTTAAAGGTATTAAACACAAATCTGTTTTGTTATTTTAAAGTATCAGAAGTTAAAAGGCTTAAGGAATGTCCTGGTTTCAGTTAGAACAGAACGAATTCTGTTCAGTGATTCTGTTACAGGTTTAACCGGCAGACATGACCCTAAACCTTGACAAGGAAGTAAAATAATTTAAAAACCAAACCAACAAACAAAAACCCAAAACAAAAACCAAACAAACACGAACCCCAAACATAAATCACAGTGACTCCTAGACAAAATATGTAGAAGTAATAATCTGCAAGTTCAAATGACTTGGAATATAAATATACTGAGTGTTATTCAGAAGAGAAACCTTTGTCATGGTCAGGAAATCCTGTGACCTGAAAAAAGTTTGAGACAGAAAGTACTGGGAGCAGAAAGGGGAAGGAAATTTGTATCTCCTCACTCTGATCTTAATTTTTCCTACACATCCTTTTATGGTCACCATGGGTTTTGTTTGTTTTTCCAGAGTGCTTTTGTGGGGCATTGGGATGGAGACAGGATACAGGGCTGGATGGGATCCTTAATAGGAACATGGCTGTTTGTTCTACGTAGTGCATACTTCTGTACTTACAAAAATGGAAATGTAATTAATGCTATAAACATTATAATGATTTACCTTCTTGAAAAAATTATTTTAGTACTATGTTCACCTGAATTTGCTTCCATGTTCACTTACACTGCTAACGTTAAAAACCTCTGCATTTTTTGAAGGTAGACTCAGTTTTGCACATCATCGTGACAGGTAAATGCATGTGGGTAGGCATGTTGTGTCTTAGGCAATAACTTGCAAGTAAGTCAGAACTAACTGGTGGTTAGGTTGGTTGGGTTTTTTGTTTTGTTTTCTCCTCTGATTCAGCCAGAAAATAAAGTATTGACAGATCTGGCCAAAACCACTTCAGAGCTCCACCTTGGAAACACACATGCTTTTCAAAATAATTTGAAAACAATTTATAAGCCGGTTTCGGAAGACAAGAGGAAGGGCTAGTCTCTGCTGGTAAGTGGGCAGTATCTTACAAAATCCTGCCATGCTTTAGTACACACAACAGCTGAGCAAACACCAACACCACCATTAATAAATATACAAATGTCTTCTGTAATATCAAATGTGCTACATGCATAGTCTTTTCTTTTTTCCACAAGCAAATTAGTTTGCATTTTACCAATTCCTTCAATGCATCAGGCAGTCAAGAATGACACATTTTGAGGTTCACTTCTTGTAAAACAAATTACTTTTGGTATACAAAACTTAGTTCTTCTGGCATCTATAATACGATTCTACTGCTTGGTTAGCTACTAAATAGGAGTAGAAAAAAATTACAATTCACAATGTTGACTACAGTCTCACTTTTCAAATGGCATTAAGTTCTCCATTCACAAGCTTACTTGCAAACCTAATTTTCTTATTTCAAACATCTGTATAATGGATACCATACCTAGGGTAGATCCAGCAAGGGACTGATTTTGATCCAGGACATAGTGCACTTCCTCTTTCAAGTCAACAATGGCAGCAAATTCCTTAAGATGAGTAGATCTTGATGCTCCTAGTCTCTCTGCATATATCCAAAAAAGATTTGAATCCAGTAGATAGAGATTCAAGGTTTTGTTGGTCCTGCAGCTCAGACCAGTAATGTTAGTGCCACTAATATGAAGGTCAGGAATAAAACAATTCTGATCCTCAATGTGAGGAATAGAATGTTGGGCGTTATCTTTCTTCCCATGGGAAGAAAATGCTACTTTGGGGGTCTGAAAGATGGTCTTCTCAGAACTAATGAAACTCAAAAAATGCCTGTTTACAGTCCTGCAACATGCAGTGTAATAGCTAAAGGGACTATAGAAACTTAAGAAATTGCTGCATTCTATGGTATTTGATATAACTTGAAAAAAGGTATGTTCCTGGAGGTAGAAAGAGTCCAAAGCTGCTTCTATCTCTAAAAAGTTACACCGTGGCACGTGGACTTTATTTGGTTTGACACCAAGTGTCTGGTTAATGCAAAGCTCACAGACATTGTGAGTTCTGGATATTGAATGCCACTGCGGAAGCACCACTGTGTTACAACATGGGTACTTGGTTATTGAAAATGTTTCTGAGAATTTCATATGTGCATCTGGTATTGAGGAATCAGAAGCTGGTGAATCAGTGTCTCCTAAGTGTTGAAGATCTGGCTCAGCTGCCTGGCTTTTATTACAGTTGTGGTATTCCAAGGCCACTTTGGTAATCTATGGGGGGGAGGAAAAAAAGGAAAAAAGGCAAGATTAACTGTACACAGTTCACTTAAATGCTGTTGTATTTGCAGGTTTAACAACATATGCTATCAGAGATGGAATCTCAGAAATATTGAGCTGACTACTCCTCTTCATACTTACAAGAAATTACAGAGGATCTGACTTGATAACACAGTTACATTTTCAGATATTTCAGCATGTAAGAACTAAATATACAGAACAACAATAAGCCAGTTCAATTTTTTTTCAGTCCACTACATAGATCTCAAGGTCCTCTTTGCATCATATTTATAAAAGTGCAATAACACTACATTTTAAGGTTACAATCCAGTACTTGAAGCATTAATCAGTACAGGTTCCTGAATTTCCTTTATTTTCCAATACAAAGAGAAAATAATTAACAGCATTCCGATGTGAAAAAGAAATAAGGGATTTTTCGTCATATAGGCAATGCACAAATTTTGTAACAATTGCTAACAGTGTTGAAACAACCTAAGTGTTCTCCCAGCCATGGGCATATAGTTTCAATACCGCAGATGTACTTTGTGTATAGTAGAGAAGTGGAGAAGAAAGAAAAGAGGGGAAAAAAAAAAAGAAAAAAGTGTGTCTCTGAGTGCAAACATTCCAGTGCTGCATCACCATCTTGTTTTTCATAACCAAGGAGAAAGAAGCAGAGAAAAAGGCATGTGTACGGACCATAAAAGGAACTCCCTTTCTAGGAGATAAGTAACAGAACATACAAGAAAGGAAAATAGAAAACAATCTTCATCCTCATCTACCACATGAAACACCATAAAAATACAGAACATACAAACATTGCTTACACGAGAACACTTTGATAGGATTCACTATAATTATCAACGGGATGTTGAAGTGTCACATCTAGAAGGGGTGCTGTGTCACAGGACCATTAGCATTAAGATACAGCAACAGTTTGTTACCATCTTCAAGAATTCATCATTAGATGTTTTCATTCTGAAAATGCTCAATTAAATACTTAAGAGAAACGTGACTCCTTGTACTATAATCTTGCCTGAAGATTTTTACTATCTACATAGAAAGAGAGACACGAGAAGAAATTATGCATGAAAACCAGACTTGTGATAACAAATCTCACTTCAGTGAGCTACTACCAGGAAAAAATGTTTTGGTCTCAGAGTTTTCAACACACAACTTGAAAGCCTTGCTCTTTGCAATTCACTTACAGTCAAGTGGTTTCATTGCTTCATGAAACCCACAGGACAGCTGCAGTAAACATCTCTTCCTGTGGTAAACAAATTGCATAATACCTCTCTGTCAAAGTGAAGATACGCAAGATCAACAGAAATCTTTTGTATCTCATTTCACATTTTGGTATTGATAAATACTGTTATTTAGCAGAATGAAATCTGAAACACAACATCTTACGTTGCACTGATTTGATCTAAATAAGTGGTACCTATTACTAGAATGTTTAATCTGTGATAAGATGAAATAAGTCCGTCAAAAATAAGGGGTTAGTACAAGAATAATCGCAGTTCTTTTCCAGTCTTTCCACAAAGATTTCTCCAACCCTCTCTCGTAGCAATCTAGCTTTTATTGTGTCCATTTCTAGTTTGGCTAAACATTGTACTAGAAGTTATTTTTATTTTTTTCCTCATTGCTTTCAATACTACAATATTAACTAGGCCTCCTTGTGGAAATCACACATTCCAGGACATAGATGCCAAGTATATAAGTCAGCATTGCCATCAAAACTTAGCCCTGCCTTTCCTCTTCCCCAGATGCTTGGCCAGAGACATGACTAGGGAACTCTCTGGCCTGGTACGGCCATCGGACTATTACCCTCTATTGGTTATCCACGTTGGTAATGATGATGTTACAGAGAGAAACCTGAAAACAATTTTTAAAGACTCCAAGGCCTTGGGGAGATCGCTTGAGGGCTCGGGAGCCCAGGTGGTGTTCTCTTCAATCCCTTCAGTGGCAGGGAAGAATATTGAAAAAGGAAGGAAGACCCACCTGATTAACATGTGGCTGAGAGGCTGGTGCCACCAACAGTATTTTGGTTTTTTTGAACATGGGGAGCTTTACACTGCAATGGGTCTGTGGGCAACAGACAGAGTTCATCTGTGTCAAAGGGGGAAAATAATTCTTGTGTACGAGCTGGCTGGGCTCATTGAAAGGGCTTTAAACTTGGTCCGAAGGGGAAGGGGATAAAACTGCGCCTGCTAGAGTTGAGTCTAAGGGTGGCAGGCCATTGTTGGGAATGAAGTCGTTAGCCCAGCTCAAGTGCCTTTACACTAATGCATGCAGCATGGGTAACAAACAGGAGGAGCTGGAGGCCATTGTGCACCACAACTGCTATGACGTAGTCACCCTTACGGAAACATGGTGGGATGACTCTCATGAGTGGCGTGCTGCAATGGATGGCTATAAGCTCTACAAACGGAATAGGCAAGATAGAAAGGGTGGTGGGATGGCTCTCTGTATTAGGGAGAGTTTTGATTGCATGGAAGTTAACAAGTGTGATGGACTGGTCAAATGTTTATGGATAAAGTTGAAGAAGGCCAACAAGGCGGATATCCTGTTGGGGGTCTGTTATAGACCACCCAACCAGGATGAAGAGGTTGATGAATTGCTCTATAGACAACTGGCAAAAGCCACAAAATCACAAGCCCTTGTCCTTGTGGAGGACCTCAACTTACCAGACATCTGCTGGAAATATAACACAGCAGACAGGAAACAGTCCAGGAGGTTACTGGAGTGTGTGGAAGATAACTTCCTGACTCAACTGGTAAGTGAGCCCACCAGGGGAGGAGCCTTGCTGGACTTGTTGTTTACAAACAGAGAAGGTCTGGTGGATGATGTGGTGGTCAGAGGCTGTCTTGGGCTTAGCGACCATGAAATGATAGAGTTTTCAATTCTTGGCCAAGTAAGGAGTGGAGGCTGCAAAACTATTACCATGGACTTCTGAAGGGCAGACTTCAACCTGTTTAGAACACTGATTGAGAACGTCCCTTGGGGTGCAGTCCTAGAGGGCAAAGGGGTCCAGGAAGGCTGGACTTTTTGAAAGAAGGAACTCTTAAAGGCTCAGGACCAGGCTGTCCCCATGCATCGTAAGACAAATTGGTAGGAAAATGACCGGCCTGGCTGAACAGGGAGCTTTTGCTGGGACTTAAGAGAAAGAGAAGAGTCTACCACCTTTGGAAGAAGAGGCAGGCTACTCAAGAAGAGTATAGGGATTTAGTAAGGTCATGTAGAAAGAACATAAGGGGAACAAAAGCTCAGCTAGAACTCAGCCTGGCCACTGCTGCAAGAGATAATAAAAAGTGTTTTTACAAACATATTAACAACAAGAAAAGAATCAGGGAGAATCTCCACCCTTTATTGGATGTGAGGGGGAACATCGTTACCAAGGGTGAGGAAAAGGCTGAGGTACTTAATGCCTTCTTTGCCTCAGTCTTTAATAGTCAGACCAGTTATCCTCATGGTATTCAATCCCCTGAACTGGAAGATAGGGATGGAGACCAGAATAATCCCCTCATAATCCAGGAAGTGGTAGTTAACGACC